>ML364639.1:110289-160643 GCA_005239505.1 Nicotiana paniculata
TATATATATATATATATATATATATAAAAGATATACATATAAGCATTACATACATACACAAATATTGTGTGTGTAACAAAAGCTCAATTTTTACATTTGGTAATACTATTTAAGGAGTACGTAAGACAGAGTATATTTTCTGTACTTAAAATTTATCTTATTAAATTATCCCCATTTGCTAAGTCAGCATTTAGATTTTTGCTTTTCATATTTAGATTTTACATAACCGGTCTTAAGTTCATCAATAAATTCAAACAAAGCAGAAGATCAAACAAAGTTAGTAATAAATCAATGATTGCTTATGAAATCTATTTCCATAATCCATGAGTGGCTATAGATAACACAATATTAATATAAAATGACAACTAACAGCTTAATTGGACGGTTGTTTCACGTCGTTTCATAATGTATCGTATTGTATTATATTGTATTGTATTGTATTGTATTGTACTGTATGTTTTGATGAATATAATGTTTGGATAGATTGTATCGTTTGTCGTTGTTTCATGATATCATGCACCAGCAATATGAAAAATAAATTTGCAATATTATAAAAAAAATTATGATACGAGATTAATTTATCATACAAAAAGGTAGAGTAAATGATAAAATAAAATTAATTAATAATGGTGAAGGGTGAGATGAGAGAAAAAGACAAGATAACGATGCAACCACACAAAATCGGTCGTTACATAAAATAACACATTTCGCCGTTATGTAATGACGGATTTAACGATACGATACAATAAAATTTAAGTAACAACCAAAACAAACAACGTATTTAAAGTAACAATACGATACAATACAATGGGTAACGGCCATCCAAACAAGTTGTAATATATACGTGCATATGTATGTTACATTGTAATAGTATACTTTTATTTAAGGGATAATACATAATTACCCCTTGGGGTTGAATCAATTTTTCAGATACACCCTTTATCTTTGTGGGGATCCTATGACCCCTTGGCTATGTATAAAGTGAAATAAATAACACCTTCAGTGCTGATGTGGCACAGAGAGTGCATATCCCCAACCCTCCATGCGTGAGGAACAATAAAAACAAGGCAGAAAGGTTTTGATGGGACCCACCATCTTCATTTTGACTCCATATCCTTTCATCAACTTCATTTTCTTCTTCCTTCCCATCTAATAGCCACTGAAGGAAAAAATCAAGCTTTCTCATTCCGATTTCATCAAACTTTCCACTATTTTTAGAGCTATAAGAAAACACACACACAAAAAAACGCTTTTGAACCGCAATTAAATTCACCAAAATATAAAAAGAATGTTTATTTGTAATAAAAGAACCTTCCAAATGTTGTTCTACTATCACAATCCATCACAGTTCTTCATTCTTCTGAAAATTCACCTTATCACCCACTGTTATTTGCAGAAATATTTGCAAATGATTAATAGCAAGACAGCAATGATAAAATACATTCTTTCGATATCTTACATCTTAAAACTTATTTCTATTTGAATATAGTAGCAAGGAATTTTGATGGCTGAGATTTGAGAAAGTGGACGAAATCTATTTTTCAGGCTAATTTTAGACGGGTCCTCTTTCGACGGGTCTACCATATTAATGGGGAATCTCACCATTTATGCACTCATATTCTTCTTACATAACCACAAACCCACTGATATAAGATTTGGTTAATAAAAAAAGGAATGGAAAAAAAAATTGAAAGTATTTTGTGAAGGTCACTTTCTGGGAAGAAGAAAACAGGAAGAAGATAAAGGAAAGAGAGGAGAGAGAGATAAAGGAAAGAAAAAGAAAAAGAAAAAAATATTAAAACAAAAGAAACAAGAGAAAGAATATGAAAAATGAATATTTTTATTAAATGTACACGTGTCAGGTGCGTGTGCTTCATTGGTCAACACATATGTGGTTTTGGCTTATTAGGAGTGTAAAAATTCTATTTTGAAATCGTCTAGGGGTCATAGGATCCCGCAAAGATAAAGGGTGCATCTTAAATATTGATTCAACCCCAAGGGAGTAATTATGTATTATCTCTTTATTTAAAGAGTGGAAATAAATTATATATAGCAATCAAACATCAATTTAGACAATCTTATTATATGAGTGATTATTTAGATTAATCACTTCAAATAATGTAGAAATTGGGAATAATTGATATATTATATTATAAGCCTGTTAGAGAATATTCACTCCAAAGTGATTTCTTTTTCTATTTCATTAGAACTTTGTCTATATTATTTTTTGAAAATTCCTCATAGTTGAGAATCTTGAGACGTACACTTTGATGATTAACACTTTATGAACGTAATCTTTCCTCGAAGGTGACTCCTCTAACACTCAAATTCCTTGTGTTCTTAAAAGGCATTTGCTATAGTTGCAAACACAAGGATAAGCTTCTTCTTTTTTCATAAAATAAAAGGATAATCATAAAGTAGTTATTTGGTCCTTTGCATATTGGCACATCCAATAAATACCTAAACAATATAGAGGGGCTAGCTAGTTGGATCCAAATAAAGAAAAAAATAAATATTTTAATTTTTCGTATTATAAAATAAGAGAAGAATTAATCGAGATAGTCTCTCACGCAACCCCTTAATTAAAAAATAGGTCGATATATGTATAGTCAATGTATAATAGGTAATTTTGTATAATCAGTGTATAAAGTATTGATACCAACTAAAAAAGTTGCAGTGGAGGCATAATTTCTGCTAAGGAGGATCAAAAAAGAAAAAAAAAGTTAGAAAATTAAAAGAGACTGTGCCAATGAAAATAGAACTAACGACCTCACAAAGATTTTGAATACGCTTTTAGGCTATGTCTAGGGGATTCAAAATATAATATATAGAAACACAAAATAGATTTTGCCTTATATATACGATGTAATTTTCGACGAAGTGGTTCAGGTAAACCCTCTTCCGCTCTTAAATGCACCCATGTAAAAAGTAAACACTAAATCAACCTGGCTATTAGTGTAAGATTCCAAAAAGAATGATTTCCTTTTACAATCAGTAGTTAAGTTGTTTATTTAACGGAAAAGGGCTAACGAGCTCCGTCTGCCTATTTGTCCGAAAATACATTAAGTGTTATCTTCGGGCCTGATCTGCGATTAACGGAGCCCTCTGCGGTCCCCCATTTAATGCGTTGTCACGATTTCATTGCGCCACAGGGCTAATATGGCCCAATCACTTACTACCCGCCCCAAATATCCACCCATACTATTTTTCGGACCAACACATGGTAAAACAAATATATTTCACCTACCCAATTCATTTTAACCCCATTTCTTGATCAAATTAGTGCAGTTCGCATTTTTCTTCCTCCTCAAAATTGATTCCTCCTTCCAGGCCGTAATTGTTTTGTTCCATTCCTCTTCTAAACTTTCTTTTGCTTATAAAAGTTGTTATTTGTTGAAAAATACAATCCCACCATGTCTGAGAATTCAATTGCTTCTGATTCGTCTCATCGATGTAGTTGTGGGTTGATTGCTAATCATTTTGTGGCTAAGACTCCTACAAATGTTATACATAAATTCTACAAATGCCCTCATTTTGATGAAAAATCGTCATGTGGTCTTTGGGAATATAGATATCAAAATATGCCACCACATGTGACAATGGTGATAAGCAACTTGAATAACTCATTGAAATTTGTAGAAGTAGAAAAAATTATTTGAAGAAGATGGTGGCTGACTTAGAGGATGTTGTTTGTCAAGAAAAGGTGAAACTGAAGAACATTGTGGCAGAAATGGAGAGAATTAACTCAACCAATTTAGTGACAGTATCTATGATGGAGGATAAATTACAAAGGATGAAGCTTTTGTTATTATTTCGTGGGTTGTCTTTATTCTGATTTTAGTGGCTAGGAGTTAGTGATGTTTGGTTATTTTTGTTGTCAATAGAAATGTAATGGTCCTTTTGGTTCTTTGATGATCATGTTTGTTTCAGTTTCATGTGTTCTCAATGAATTTAAGTTATTTTGTTCAATTTGAAATGTACTTGAAGTGTTCTTAAAAGAAAAATTCCCATCTATTAATAGTATAATTTATCCTAACAAGAGAAATGACAATAAAGTTGGCACAAAAGAAGGCTCGACTATGGAGCTTAATTAAAGATGCAAACATATATTGTTGCTGAAATATTTACCTAACAAACATAGCTATTAGACAAGTAAATATGTGAGCTAAAAACTTACACCAATCTCATAATATTTACTTGTCTATTAACATAGAAATGAGTTACTTGTCTATTACAATCATCACAAAAATAAATTGTCAATTACAGTCATCCCAAATAACTTGTTGCTTTACTTCCCTTTTCCCTTTCTTGTTTGAAGCTTTTGATTTTTTTCCTCCTTCATAACCAGAACTGAGTTCTGGTTATTGCTTTCTTGCCTTTTTAAGTAGTCCTTGTTGGGGAATATGGCAGATTTATTGGTTGTGCGCTACCAGTGTGATCTCCTGTGAAGTTTATCTTCCTTGTCCTAGTATTTGCTGTTTATTCTTCAGTTGAACCCTTGTCATAATCTCATAGACAACTTTAGGCCTCAATACTAGGTCAGGTTCAGTCCCAAAGTCTGAACCAATTAGTCTTCTAGAGTGTACTTGGTTCTTTTTTGACTTGGTTGTTGAGAAACATCACTGGCTTGCTGAGTAGGAAACCGACTGGACTGAGTTGCTTGCTAACTAGACTGAGAAACATCACATTGTTGTCGAGTTTCTTGCTGACTGGACTGATTAGTCTGAGTATATTATTGAGTTTCTTGTTGACTGGACTGAGTAGTCTGAGTGAATTGTTGAGTTGTCTGTTGACTGGATTGAGTAGTTTGAGTGGGATTCTGAGTTCCTGACTGAGGTATAAATCCGAGATTAGGGATCATAAGAAATTAAGATGGTTCACTGGGTTCCTGCCCTGGCTGAGGTATCCCTTGTAGATGCATAAGGGAAAATAAACTAGTCAGTGTATTTAAACAAGCAGAAATAATAAAATAACTATTGTTAGATATCTTTACCTTCGTTGGACATTTTCTTTGATTGTGATTTTGTTTTCCACACTAACCATAATGTATTTGAAGGCTTTTCCTAGAAGTTGTCCATGTGCCTTGCCAATTAATAGCCTCATCTTTTTCTCTTGTCCTTTTGACTTTTGGTCTACCCACCATCTTTACTAAGGGTGATGGATCCATGGCATGGTGTGGCTCCACCTTCTAAAATTTCTCACCCCTAACAGGTTGGAGCTTGTGTTGATACACCAACTGGAACGCCTCTTTTGAATACCACCAGTGAATCTCTGTCTTTGGATCAAGCTTCTTGTAATTGAAGGCCCTAATAGCATGAGGACATGGAATGCCAAACGAGTCCCATATCCTACATGTGTACTTCTGCAGCTCAAGAATAACAGTCTGTCTGTTTGAACCTTGTGATACTTCATAATCCCTCTCTCTATTGAAAAATGAGGTACAATCTTGTGCCATCTCTCTATAATCATTATAGAGCTCCATTGCATATGGAATATAGTCATCTTTCCAGCTACTCACTTCATCTCCATGGTCCTTTAACAAAGTCATTACCTTCATATAACAAATAGTAACATTAAAACAATCACATTAAAAATAGTTTTTTTTTAAAATGGAAGGAAATAGTATAATAAAATCGTCTAAAGATAATTGAGTCAAGTACCTTCCGCATATTTGACTAAGTGTACCCTTTTCCTCACTGTCAACTCAATTACCTTCTGCATAGTGACTAAGTGCAGTTGTCACTATAAGGAAAAAATTATTTAAAAAAAGAAGTTAAAGTACCTTCTGCATATTTGACATACCTTCTTTCAAATCTAAAAAACTCTTCAAATTCTCAATAAACTAGTGTTAAGTTCTACTGTTTTCCTTGTCTATTACATCCCAAGCTAATGGATAAAAATATTTAGCAGAATCTTGAGCCACAACCACCAGCAACATACCTTGGCATTTTTTTTTTAAAAAGGTACTATCAAGTCCTATAAAAGACCTCAAATATGCTTTGAAGTCATTCTTGAGGGCCTGAAAGCACACATACATCTTCAAGAATCTCCTTTTACCTTCTTCCAAAGCATCCTTGGATATATGGATAACCACACTAGAACCATGATTGCTCTCCCTCAATTCTTGGGCATATGCCTCCAACTTGTTGTACTCATCTAAGTAGCTACCTTCTAGTTTCTCTAACATTATCTTTTTCACTCTCTTTAACTTGACTGACTCATATTTAGCTTAAATCTCTCCTCCAGGACACTCTTCATTTATTTCACCTTGTACTTGGGATTATTTTGAACCTTTCTCTTAAAATAATGAGCTAAGGTAACAGGAGTGGCTCTTCTATTCTCAAATGCTTCCCCACATTCATGTTTAGCATGTAAAGTCTTTATCTTGCATCCTTGGTTATCTCCATCCTTAGAAATGAGACATTTAAAAGAACAACCAACAACACAGGTATATCTAAGTCTTTTCCTGTCACTCTTAACTACCTCTAAAGCTTTCTTATTTGCAACAGAATAAAAACCAATAACTTCTTTTGTTTCAACAAGATTCTTAAATACCATACCCTTTACCAAGATTATGTACCTATCAAGTTGGTCTGTTACCTCAAGTTTTCTTTGCTTCTTAAATACCCCCACAACATCAATATCATAATTACTTTGCAAAGGTTCATTATCTGTACCCTTTTCCTCACTGTCATAATCAGTCCCAACAGTTATATTTTTCACAATTAGTATCAGTACGTTGAGTTATATTAGGAACAACATTATCATCAAGGATGTCAATAGAAAATAAATTAATAACCTTAAATATTTTAGTAATGAGTGACTGAAGCTTCCTAATTCCTTCATCTCCATCTAACAAATAATATCTACCACATGGAGTAGTAAAAATCAGTTGTTGTACCTCAACATACCCTAGTACATCAGTCTATTCATTACACAAATCAACGTAGGACAAATGGTATACTTCATAATCTATTAATAGATGCACATCTTTTTTACAATAAGATAAAGTGGGTCCTAGTTCTCAATCACCACCATGACTAAAATACAAATCTACTTTGTCAATCATTCTTCTGACATATCCACATGCAATAAAAAAATTACAAAAAAGAGGCCCATATCAGTTATGAATAAAATCAGAAAGATATCAAGCAATAAAAAAAACGGAAAAGGATCACAGTTATATCGACTAACACCTACCCAATAACACATACAAAAGTTTTAAAAAATTTAACTTTTTCATGTCGGACAAAGGCGATTGGGACCACTCCAAACAAAAATAAAAACACAAATGCATAAAGGATATGCTAATAATATCACATGACCTGTTAAACAAAAAGAAAGAGACAACATTTACCGAACCTCAAATATTCCCAAACCCTAAAAGTTAACTCAAATCACTAAATACTTACTTTTATCAATGAGTAGTCAGTCAGATAAGGCTAGAAATGAAAGATACTTCAGTTTTAGTCCACCAAATTGAAGCAAATAAAAATCCTAATTAAACCCTAATGCACCATTACTGAGAGCCCTAATTTAGTAAAGAAGACGGGGTAAATGAAGAAATGGGGTTAAAATGAATTGGGTAGGTGAAACATATTTATTTTACCGTGGCTGGTCCAAAAAATAGTGGGGGTGGATATTTGGGGTGGGTTGCAAGTGATTGGGGTCATATAACCACGTGGCGCAATGAAATTGTGACAGCGTATTAAATGGGGGGGGGCCACATATAGCTCCGTTAGTCGTGGGGGTAATATTAGGCCCGAAGATAATGTTGAGTGTATTTTTGGACAAATAGGTGGACAGAGCTCGATACTAAACCATTTGTGATACTACAGAGGTATTTTTAGCCTTTTCCCTTTTTTAAATAAAACTTTAGAGTGTAACAAAACCTCCAAAAGAAGTAATTATGACTTACTTTTATATTTAAAAAAATATCGTGTAGACAATAAATTGCGTCAAGAAAATAAAATCAGGACCGAAAAATATTGCAACAATCATAGTATTTGATTTTAAATATTTGAGTGTACAATCTCTATAAATCCTCTGATTCTTCTTTCCAATGGTAACTAAATTCAAGGGCCTTTGAGCTTGATCTTGAATCTATATTTGTTTCCACGAACGATCTTGAATTTAACTAGCACGAATTTTGATTTGAACTCGTACTCCTTGAATCTTGACTTGTTCTTCGTTCTTGAGCTTGAATTTGATTTCTTGAGCTTGAAGTTCTTCGTTCTTGATCTTGAACTTGATTTTTTGAGCTTGAACTTGAATGCTTGAAGCTTGAAACTTGCGGCGTTTGATCTACGAGCTCTCTCTTGCTTCTTGTTATAACTTCTGGTCTCTTTTTTGGGTTTTGGAGATCCCTATTTATAGTTATGAGAGGGAAGAGTTATGATAAGAACAAACTCTTTCCGACCAATCAAATTGAAGTATGATAAGGCCGCGTTTGATTGGCCAGAACATATCACTTGTACACGTGGCGCGACTATTGGCCTTTTTTGTGACTTGGCACACCTTGTCATTTTGATACGTGGCACGATCCTATTGGCTTTTTTATTTGACTTGGCGTGCCACGTCATTTGACATGTGGCACCAAACTGGGCCTCTAGGAATATGACATATTGGGCCTATTGAAGTGGACTCATCACTTTAGTCAAATAGATTAAGATTTATTTATTTAATCCATATATATTGGACTTATAATCCAATTATATTAGCCCAATAAATTTATTTGAACTAATATATCTTGAATTTAAAATATAGTCTAAATAATTTTATAGATTTAAATTCAATAAAATTTGGATGCCTAAAAATGCCCCCTACTTCAAGACTTATCGAGATGTAGATGTGTCCAACTTAAAAGATGAGGCTTGAAGTACCGTTTTTAGCTAATCCAATTTAAACTTTCCAATACTTTTTTTTCTTTGGAAAGTTTATTTATGAAATGGGTAACATTTCAAATATGGAGAAAATCAGAAAACGACATGCTCAATTGTCCCATTTGTGATTATTGCCAAGGAAAAGTCTTTGTATTGCTTTGATGTGGCACACGTGGATCAAACAAATTGCATAATTACTGCATTAGAGCTTTGAAATACAAGATGCGATATTAAAAATTCTGCTATGTCATTGTCCAGTTTGAATCCTATTTGTTGTAGGATCAAGTTGACCGCTCCACATGTAAGTCTTTTATCCCACATAGAACTAGATCTTTTGGACAACTGCTATGCGTGGTTATATATAGCATCGTATTCTTATGTTCTCAATATATTATTACACAGTGTTTTCAAGCCACAATAAGTATAGTACCGAGGTAACTTTTTGTGCTTCTTATTTTTTTGTTCCTTTTTCCTTTTTCTTTCTTTCTTTTTCGTAGGTCAAACAAGAAATATAAGTTCTTGTTCAAAAGGATGACCCATGAAGATGGTGATCTTAGGGTGTGAAGGGATGGATACCCATCTTGCCCAAATATCAAAGAGACTATTCTTAAGGTGGCCCGATTATCACAGAGATTACTCTCAAGGTGGCCCCATTATCGAAGAGATTACTCTCAAGATGAACCGAATATCAGAGAGATTACTCTCAAGGTGACCCGAATATCAGAGAAATTACTCTCAAGGTGACCCGACTATCGGAGAGATTACTCTCAAGGTGACCCAACTATCGAAGAGATTACTCTTAAAGTGTCGCAAATATCGGAGAGATTACTCTCATGAAAGTCCAAATATCGGAGAGACTTACATGTTCACGTTAAGATTGAAAAGTATAGTTCCTTTTAAGGACAAACCCACGAAGAGGCCAACTTAAGGTGCAAAGGGACTTATATGTCCACCTTAAGATTGGGAAGTTATAGTTCCTTTTAAAGACAACCCCACGAAAAGGCCAACTTAAGGTGAAAAGGGACTTAAATATCCACCTTAAGATCAAAAAATTATAGTTCTTTTTAAAGAAAAACCTATGAAAATCCCAACTTAAGGTGCAAAGGTGCTTATATGTCCACCTTAAGATTGGAAAGTTATAGTTCCTTTTAAGGACAAACCCGAAGAGGCCAACTTAAGGTGCAAAGGGACTTATATGTCCACCTTAAGATTGGAAAGTTCTAAAGCTTCAACTCGGAGACTTCGTTGAGTTGACGACATCGACTTGAACACTTGGAAAACCTTGAAGATTTGGCGTACTTTGCAGACTTCAACTTCAAGAGTGGTGGACTTTTAAAATTCAACTTGAAAAATTAGCAGACTTGAAGACTTCAACTTGAAGATTTGGAGGGCTTAAACAATTCAACTTTAAGACCAGCGAATTTGAACCCTTCAACATGAAGACCGGCAGACTTGAAGACTTCAACTTGGAGACTTGGAGGGCTTAAATATTTCAACTTGAAGAGCGACGAACTTGAACACTTCAACTTGAAGACCGATGGACTTGAAGATTTCAACTTGGAGGGCTTAAATGTTTCAACTTGAAGAGCAGCGAACTTGAAGACCGGAGGACTTAAAGATTTAGTGAATGTTGATACCCAATTTTTCCTCAAACTATTTTAAATTTTGCATATGTGCCTTCAAAATCACTTTTTATAATAACTGGTATTTTTCATAATTTTCCATATTTTATTAATTTCTTTTCCCATTTATTCAGTATCTTAAATTCAATAATTATTCATAAATTATATTATAAATAATTTTTTTAAATAGTTCCCAGCTCAATATATCATTTTAATCCTATTAAAATTTTAAGTATTTTACAAATTAGCCAATTTGACATTATTTGGCTATAATTACAAAATTTCAATTCAATAGTTAGTCGTTTTATATTTTAATATTAGCTAATTACCTTAATTTCACCTATTTAGCCTTATTTTCATTTTTATATAATTATCAGCTATTTTTATAAATTCTTTATCTATGTGATTGGATATTAATAATCAGCCCCTTCCTATATAAAATCTAGCCTAAATCAAACCAGACCCCTAACCCAATGAACTAGCCCAACTACCCAGCACAATCCTCACTAATATACCCGACCAAATCCCCCTTTGATCTGAGCCGTTGATTAATTCAAATAAACGTCTCAGATCTCACCTTACCATATTAATCCTAAACGACCTACCCCAAACACTCATTCCCCCCTTCACTCTTAGCCGTCTCAACTCTCTCATCTCTCTCTAAATGCTCCACCAGCTAAACCTATTTCCTCCCTTCTTCGGCCACCTCCTCGCTTGAATCCATGGTGGTCTCACCTCTCACCAGCCTAATGGCTCCGTCCTTCGCCTTGTATCACCGTTTGGGGGGTCTCAAGTGAACCAGAGGCGGTTCGACTCCCATCTCCGGTCTCATCCCATGTTTTACGGCCTTCTATGACCGTTCGAGTAAGATTCTTGCATTTTTCGGCCAAACGCCGATGATATTTTAAGTTTTCTTCTCTTTTGGGTTTTCTCTGGAAACCCTAGCTTTAAGATCTTCCGATCTTCCTAGATCTATGATAGATCTATGTCTGTTCTAAGGTTTTCACATGTTTTCTCTTTAAAACCCCTTTATTTTTCAAACCATTCTTCATTTTTAAGAACTAGGGTTTCTTAACCCCTTTTGAAAATGCTTTATCTTCTGACTTTTAGTACTAATATATGATTCCTAGTATGATTTTAAACGCTTTGCTTGAGTCTCCTCTTTTGCCTTAATTATTCTTGTGAAACCCCAATTTTAGAGTTTGAGTTCATCTTGTTTGCTATGTTTCCGAATCTGCATGCTCTTCTGGATTTTCTCTGTGTTATATGCTTCTCGCTTTAATTTTGTTGTTAGGGTTTTCAACCTCCTACTGTTTCTATGATCTCTTACTTAGGGTTTCTCTGATTTTCGTGCTATTTGTTGCTTAGTAAGTCTGATTATTCGATTAGCTATTGTTTACCTAATACTCTATTGATTTTGTGCATCTCTTCGTAAAGCTGTGACATTTTCTTTGAATCTATGATTTTGTATATATCCCTTGTAATTCTGTACTAATTTTGAATTGTTTCTTTATTTGTGTGATACCTTCCTCAATTAGTATTGATTCATTATGATTTCCAATCACATTCGTGATTCTTGTGACTAATTTCCAGAATCAAAGTTATGATCTACCTTATTTATGTGCACGAATATGCGGTCAGTTATTTAACATGTACTTTCCTTAATTATGTATTATGTACTTAGTCTTTATTACATGCCACATGCTTTTATTACTCCTATTATGGTAAAACCAGTCTTATAATTGATTTTTTTCCTTGTTTGATACAACTTGTACCCGTTTGAACTATGACTCCCTAATTAAAGGAAGTCCGGGTCTTGATTGATTCTGATTGGGTATTTTTCCTATAACTATGTTGAAATTAGTACTTCTTACCTTATTTACTACTATTTTCAAATCTATATAGACTCAGGCCTCTTATTTTCCAAAGACACGAACAAAAATATTGTTCAACTCTCTTTTTTACACACATACATACTCTCTATTGTTCTCCTTCTGATCACCTCTATTATCAGTCGAATGCAAGCCAAGACTGATTATTCTACTTGCCTATTATTCATTCTGTGTTTGTTATCACCTAACTGGTATGTCCTCAAGTTGGTTTAAAGCTTCAAAACAATATGTTTCTTTTGGTATTTCAATTCATCTTATTTCTGATATGCTTTTACTTATGGTTTTGTTGCTCAACTTGCAATTAGTATGTAAACTTCGCTGCTTTAGTTCTTAATACTTCCCTCTGTAGCCTCAGCATGTTTACTACCAACATTTGCATACTCCAACATGATTCTGCTTCCTCTCTGTCTTCTTTGATTCCTGGCACACCACAATATGCACTATATGTCTTATGTAATCTTGAACACATGTTGTACCAGAACCTTTTCTCTAAACCAATTTGTGACCCTACTTATTGTATGTTCTCCCTATATGCTTCATACTTGTCCCCTACCCCTCAGTCTTTGCTTGTGAGTGTTAAACTGATTTGGTTCTTGTTTCTTGCTCTATGTGTATTGTTCTGATCCTGAGACCCTGATTGTCTTACCCTCTACACTTTCCAAACTGTTTTCACCAAGTAATACTCTTCTATTGGTCTTCAAAACTTATTTCAAACAAGTTATTTTCAAAAGTTGTTTTCCTACCTGATCTTTTCAAAACTATGAGCACTTCCACTATACTCTTAGACATTAGGTTTTGCCCCTCTTGTGTGAGCATTGCCTTGGGACCCTTGAGCTCCCTCTGAACTTTGACACACAAGAGCTGGCCTTTCCACACTGCACTTACTCTATCTTGGCTATGAAATCTGGGTGTGAGCACTGCCCGGGATCCTTTGAGATCCTTAGGGAACTCTGACACACCTGGATTATATGAAAGGCTGTGAACTAATGGCATTTGAGGCATTCTGGGGATTTTGGGCCTATCAGTAGGCTCCCTATAGCATAACTCCTTCTTTTTCTTATTTCAATTATGTAATTTATGCAAATGGCCTGTAATAACCACTTGTAAACTACTCTGGGGATGGATAATGGAAAGGGAATGGGTGACTATGTATGCTTTAGCTATTAAAAGGGTAGAAAACATGTTATTAGGTTTATATTCCTACTTGCGCAATAGAGACCATGCTTAGGACTCATTTCATGCATTAGAGATCATGTTCCCTGGGACTTATACTTACCGTTTTCAGCATGTCCATCTCACTATCATATCACTTAGATAATCATGCGTTAAAATGTGTTAATAACCAGTACTTTGCAATCATGCTCTATGTTGCCATGTACACTTAGAGATCCTATTTAGGGTAAACAACACTAAAATAAATTGCCACTCTTGCATCTTCTGAAATCATGCTTAATGTTGTAATTATTGTGCATTTAGACATCCTGCTTAGGATTTTGTATATGCATCATTCTGCATCCCTATCTATGCATTAGATATCATGTTTTAGGACTCATTCTCCGCCTAATTACCAATGCATGAAAAAGGATTTAAAGTATTTTACCATGTCTCTAAACAACTAGTGATAATTCTGCATTTGATGCAACACCTAAGTACAACATGTTTAGGCAAAACAACTCAAACAGTTTCTTTAATAATCTGGGTAATTACTGAGCATCGTCCTACGCCTAGGCAAGCCTTAGGTAATTAAAGTTTTTAAAGCTGGAAATATGTCTATTTATGTATGCTGCTTAATTATCAACAGGATAAAATCAGTAAGTAAAACTGATTAAGACTCCTTCTCTGAGTTATGCAATAAATCTGTATTTGTTATTATTAATTAGATACCATGTTTAGGATCTAAATCAAAAGGCCTTAATTGTATATGAGTTGTGCTGCCTATTTGCGTTACTTGTGGAGGTATACTTGTGCCTTTTCTCTGCCTTTTTGTGTTTCCCCCTAATTGCAGTCCTACATGTTCTTATCTGTCGCCTTAGTATTTCTCCTTCAAACCTGAGGGTCTACCTAGAACATCCTTTGTAGGATAGAAGTCCTAAATTCCTCCGGGACTAATAGGAAGGGACGGGTATCAGCATGCAATAGAGGTCGAGACCAACACTCGATTTAGTTACTTTCACGGGGTGGGAAAGGGTAGAATATTGATATGATGACCGGTGCGCTAATACCACGTGTAGCCCCTCTTTGAGGAGTGATTACCGGGTATTGTACTGATGTGATCAATATTGTTATAAACCTAGGATACCCTTTATATGCTTAGATTGTAATCCTTTCAAAATCTAACCTTCTTTACTATTTTTTCAAACATCTGCGTGCTTAAGACTTAAATCCCCTTTTATTTGAGCCTTTATTTGTTTGTTTGCTAAGCTGTACAAATTCACAAAATATGTTTGGCTGTGAACCACACTTGTGGATTCTGAGGGGTGCCTAACACCTTCCCTTAGGATAATTTCAAGCCCTTACCCTATCTTTAGTTAACAAAAATGAACCCCTTTGGTGTCTTAACGCACCTTTAAAAATCGTTAGGTGGAGACTCTTAAAAACACAAACCCCTTTCCCAAAAGGAAAGATTTTTCCCAACCGAATGTCATAAACCCGATCTCCGCGAGGAAAGAGGGGGCTCAATAGCATGGCGACTCTGCTGGGGATTTATCTAGGCTTTTACCATTTCAAGCGGATTTTTGAACTTGTCTTTACTTTGTTAATACTTGCGACCTCTCCCTTTCCCCTTTGTATGTGCCATTAATTGTCTATCTCTTTAAGCATTTATTTTTCTTCAAAAGTAACTGACATGTTCTTTCTGTTTCCTTCCTTTGTAACCGCTTTTAAATTATAACTGTTGTATTTACTACTTTCATAACGTGCAAATACATGACAACATGTCTTTAATGCTTATTTATTATTGCATAACCATGTTCAACATTCATACTCCACTCGTTCCAAACAAAATACTATAGAAACGCTTGATGAGTGGTTGAGCTCTTCCTGTATTATTACCTCCTAAATTTGGAAAGGCTTATTTGAGGTAAAACTAGTCGATCAGCGGTGCAGTCGACGGTTCCATGCCTTTCCCCCTTTAGTTGTCCGCTCGAGGGTACCAGTCTAAAACCCCATAGAAACCTTACTCCATTATGTTGTTTCATGCATCATGGTCAAACCTAGCCAGGCTAAAGTGTGTTCCGCACGATAACTTTTAATACGGCCTTATCCAAAAGTCCACTGGGTTTCCCTAAATACAAACGGACATAATCCCGTTATGTGCATTTATTTGGAGAACTAAATGTTTTATGCTAATTGTTGATGTTAAATAGTCGATTCTGGTGGGGGGTAAGGGCCTAACCTTGTTTGCCTTGCAGAAAAATGAGGCACGAATTCCCCATATTCAGCATGGTCTCCAATATCCCTCCAAGATTGCTAAGTTGGTGGAAAGATTTACATTCTAGTGACAAACTCTCGTCAGGAAATACTTGGGCAATCTACCATCTCTCCTAGAAATCCAGCCTAACAATATGATAATAGAGGATGCTACCCTGTTCTGGGATTGTGAAAGGTCCGTGTTCCGCTTTGGGGACATTGAAATGACACCTTTGCTGGAGGAAATAGGAGGATTGGCTGGCCTAGTATAGGAAACCCCGGGGTTGCTAATGCCTGAAAACCGCACAGTCAAAGGTTTCCTCAAAATGATGGGTCTGAAGAAGAATGCAGAACTGGTATGCTTAAAGAATTCATACATCCCTTTTGACTACTTGTACGAGAGGTACGATCACAGCAAATCATACCGTACCTACCACGACGAGTTTGCCATCACATCCTTGGGACACATCCATCGTAGAGTATTCATCTTCATGTTTTGCTTCTTGGGTCTGATTGTGTTTCCAATAAAGAAGGAGAGAATCCACACCAGATTGGCCATGGTAACCAAGACACTAATGGAAAACTGATGGGAAAAACTTCAGTATTGTGCCTATGATCATTGCAGACATATCGAGCCTTGGAAAAGTGTCAACGAGGGGCAAGACACTTCGAAGGCTGCAATCTACTACTTCAGCTTTGGCTCATGGAACATCTCCAAAAGGGCGAGTACTGACAAGAATTTCATTGAAAGTTTGGGATGACCACATCGCTTTCCACCATCCAAAGAAAATGAATTACATCCCCGACATGTTTGCTCAGCCTGAGAACGCCAAAGGATGGGTCGAGCTCTTTGGTAATCTGACTGAAGAACAAGTTCAGTGGATGTTCGAGTGGTTTCCGACAGAGGAGTTCATTGCCCGTTCTAGAGATGCACCATTCCTAATACTAATTGGTCTAAGAGCAACATATCCTTACGTCCCTCTTCGAGTTATGAGGCAAGTGGGTAGAAAGCAAGTCATACCCAGGGTCGACAAGATGAGCCATCTTCGAGCTGACGTCCAAAATGACGATAGTCCTCACAAGCGCCAAGCCCAACACATGTGGCACTACAAGATTGTAATGGAGGACACCATCGAGCCAGACAGATATCATGCCGGTTGTACCCCTTTCTATCCTGGTTGGTTGGCAGAAAATTGGGGTGGTCTGAGCGAGCCAGGGTTCATTCAGGGCCACAGGGCTATAGATGAAAAGGTCGAGGCACAAGTCAAAAACAACCAGCTGCATAAGAGGATCCGTGAGTGTGAGGATGAGCACCGCAAAATACATGAGTCTAAAAAGAAACTGACCAAGGAATGGAAGGATATGGCTATCAACACCAACAAAAGGTTAGGGTATTTGGAGCGAGGCATACTGGAGATGGAGAAAAAATTCTCAAAAGGATTGAAGACTGTCAAAAGGCTGGAGGGAACGACAGAGGACATCTAGCTAGAGCATACCTGTTGCTGGGGCTTCGCGAGTTGGGGGAGATGTACGAGGGAAGCAAGAATGCTGAGTCTGGGGAAGGTCCTTCTGGGACCAAGTAGCTAGGAATGTATTTCTTTTACCTTATCAATGTAATAAGTCCAATGGCCATTAGTGACCTTTACTTCCTATTTATTTAGTGTCGTTTTGGGATTCATCTATTTTCTTATCAATAAAATGAGGCATTTAGCATCTTAAGTTCTCCAAATCAATTTGTCTCTAGGCCTACCTCGGGCACAAAATAGGTCCCCAAATTAGGACGCACTTTACATTCCGCATTATGTGTTTAAATACCACAATACTTCTCATAATCCTCACTGACTTGGCTACTTTTTGTTTTTGTTTTCCTCTTTATTTATTTATTTATTTATTCCCCTCCCCAAAAGTTAGTTTGTGCACTCTAGCATCATCATTCTATCTTAGATCCAGGGGCCCTCCACCCTCTCCTCCTCTTAGTCCTCCCAAAGGAAAGAATAAAGGCAAAAAGAAAATGGAAGATTCAGGCAACAGCAGGAATGGGAATGTGGTTGAACGGGTAGAGGCCACTGATAGCCAGGGTACTCAGCTTTAGAATGAAACTGTGTCGCAGCTGGAACGGAAGTTGTTAAAGTTTCAAGAAGAGCTTGATCAAGTTCAGAATCTAGCAAGCCTGTCACTCTCCCTCAATGTCCCCGACGTCAACATCCAGATTCCTACACCTCCTCAAAACATCCCAAAACAGCAAAATCATCCCGCAGCTCATCGTCACACCACCCCACCAAAGAACCAAACTCTTCCAGCACACTGCAATACCTGCCATACTCCAAAAAACACCCCACTGCTTATCCCAGAACCTCAGAACTCGACAAATGAACATTTCCACACTCATGCTCCAGGCCACCATAACAATCCCATCTACGTGGAGACCATGCCACACTCCACTCCCCCTATCACATACACACCTGAGTCTGATGAAAAGGACCTGCTTATCAAGAACTTGGCTGAGGAACTTAGGAAGCTGACCAGCCGAGTTCAAGGCGTCGAGGGAATCAAGGGATTCGAAGGGTTGAACTATGAAAACCTCTGCATACAGCCCGATGTCGAACTGTCCGAGGGATACAAACCTCCTAAATTTGAAATGTTTGATGGTACAGGTGATCCAAGGGTCCATCTGAGAACTTATTGTGACAAGCTGGTTGGAGTAGGGAAGGATGAAAGGATCCGCATGAAGCTGTTCATGAGGAGCTTGAAAGGAGATGCGTTGTCTTGGTCATCATCCAAAATCCCAAGAAATGGTTGAATTGGGTGAGCATGGCATCTGACTTTATGGACAGATTTAGGTTCAACACAGAGAACGCACTAGACGTGTTCTATATTCAGAATTTGAAAAAGAAGCCCACAGAGACATTTCGCGAGTATGCTACTCGTTGGAGGTCCGAAGATGCCAAGGTAAGACCCGTCTCAGAAGAGGAGCAGATGAACAAGTTCTTTGTTCGGGCCCAGGACCCACAGTACTATGAACGGTTGATGATGATATAGAACCACAAGTTCTCCGACATTATCAAATTAGGTGAACGGATTGAAGAAGGTATCAAGAGCGGTATGGTCACAAATTTTGAAGCCTTGCAAGCTACAAACAAGGCTTTGCAGTCTGGTGGTGTGTCCAAGAAAAGATATGTGGGAGCCGTGATGGTTTCACAAAGAACCAAATCCCCACTCAAATACCAAACTTACCCAACACCTCCACTCACATATCAACCAACCCCAAATTACCAAGCACCCTCATACCAAGCTCCACCACCAACTTATCAATCACCTCCACCACCGACATATCAACCTGCTTCACCCAGATACTCACAACCCGCTCCTGTCTACCACACTTACAATTCTCAACNTAGTATACCACCATCGCTTAACCTATCGACCAATTGTATGAGAAGCTCAAATTTGTTAGTTACGTCACCCCTATCCCTGCTGCAACCCTTGAGAATCATTCTCAATGGGTCAACCCAAACAAGTCTTGTGCATACCACTCCGGCATGAAGGGTCACACCATCGATGAGTGCCGCTCTTTGAAGGACAAGATACAATCCCTGATTGACAACAAGGTCATCGTGGCAAAGGAATCCGCTCCAAATTTCTGCAACAATCCTCTTCCAGACCATAAGGGTGGAGGCATCCACTTATTAAAATAGAAGATGATTGGGACCCCGAGGGATCAATCGGGTTGATCGCAGAAGGCGATGATCCAAAGAAACCTGCAGTCACTCTCAACCCGATCATAGTCATATTCAACCGTCTGAGGATGCTGAGGTATATATGTCCATGCCTCTCGAGTTTGAAGCAGCGTCACCTACAAAGACACCAGTATCGATGGAAGTTGAGTTCGTGTCCCCGACAAATGCACCTGCACCATTTAAGGTTGCAGTCTTGCCACCCCAGGCACATGTTCCATTCGAGGTAAGGGTAGTTGCGCCAATCATGGTGGCGATATCGACCACACCACCTTTCTATACAAATGTTGTACCATGGGACTAAACAGCCGAGGCGAGAAGGAAAGGCAAAGTCAAGACTGAAGAAGCTGTTGCAGCACAGTGTATGACAAGAACTGGTAGAGTCTATACTCTATACCCCTGAACATCTGGTTGAATCCAGCAGGCAGGCTTCCAATCGGCCTCCCATTATCGAGACAGGTCCGGACGAACTTTGGAGGAAAGTACAGGCCAAGGAGTATTCGGCCATCGACCAGTTGAACAAAACGTCGGTGCAAATATCCATCCTCTCTTTGCTGCAGAATTCCGAGATGCACAGGAATGCTTTATTAAAGGTGTTGAACGAATCCTATGTGCCAAAAAACATCACTAGTGAAGAAATGGCTAATATGGTAGGCCAAGTGTTGGAGAGTCACACGATCACTTTCCATGAGGACGAGCTACCTCCTGAAGGGATGGGACATAACAAATCACTGCACATCACTGTGCAATGCGAAGATTATTTCATCACCAGAATCCTGAACGATGGGGGATCCAGTCTTAACATCTGTCAGCTGATAATGCTCAATAAATTGGGTAAAGGGCTGCATGAGATAAAGGATGGAGCGATCAACGTGAAAGCCTTCGATGGATCTCAGAGGTCCACTATTGGTGAGATCAACTTATACTTGCAAATGGGGCCAACCTGGTTCGAGGTGGACTTCCAAGTGATAGATGTGCCAGCGTCCTACAATCTGTCATTGGGATGACCCTGGATCTATGTTGCTGGGGCCGTAGCATCAACGCTACATCAGGCAGTGAAGTTCGAGTGGAACCACTAAGAGGTAATTATTCATGGTGACGGTAACAACCCTATTTACAGTCGCCAAACTATTCCGGTGATTGAAGGAAGAAGGAAGCTGGTTAGAGAAACTTACCACCACATTGAACAGGTCAACACTATCGACAAAGAAAAATGGTGGGATAGCAAGATCGCAAGTATGATGAATTGGCGAGGGTACGAGCCAGGTAAAGGGCTCGGCAAGAACCTTCAGGGGATCTCCAAACCTATCAAACTCAAGAAGCACGACACCACTTTCGGTTTGGGGTACGAATACACTTGGGAAGAATTCAAAAACTGGTCGCCACCATGGCGCGGTACTTATTACCCTTTGGAGCAACCAATACCGCACCTGGAGCAGAACTTCCAACAGGCCGACGTTATTTATTGATCAAACGAAGAAGAAGCACTTGCAGTAATGAGGAACTTGTTTCTGGAGGACTGTGATATGGACTGCTGTATTATTCTCGAGGAGGAGGGGGAGGAAGGCCCTTCTATACAGGCTGTGAGCAGAGGGACGTGCCTCAAGAATTGGACTGTCAGGACAACCAAATCCCGACGAGCCTCTGGGTAGCAAGGCTAAAACAAGCATTATTCACTATTTTCTTTACAAAATGTTTCCTTTTTCGCATTTTAATTCCTGCAATAAGATCTTCAATGTTCAAAACAATCGTTCAGTTTATCAAAAGCATTTTTTAAATTTTTCTTATGAATCAATATTTATTGCTATCATTTTTCTCTCATTGCTTTACCTATACAACATTACTATTACCTTTCTTGATGAACCGATGAATGTGACATGCAACGAGACAATGCAGCAAACGGATATTGATTCAGAAGAAGATGACATACCTAACGAGATTGTCAAAGAAGTTGAGAATTTTGAGAACAGACCTAAGTCCAACCTGGATGAGATTGAAATTATCAACCTGGGAGATTCAGAAAACATCAAGGAAACATGAATCATCATTCATTTGTCGCCGTCAAAAAAGAAAGAATGCGCAGAATTTCTAAAGGAGTATGAGGACATATTCGCTTGGTCGTATGACGACATGACTGGTCTAAGTACGTCTATTGTGTCTCACAAATTGACAACCAATTCAATGTGTCCACCAGTAAAACAAAAGCTTAGGAAGTTCAAACCCGAGATGAGAAAGAAAAAGTCACCAAGCAGTTCAACGCCAAGGTTCTCAGGGTAGTTGAGTACCCTACATGGTTGCCAACATTTTTCCAGTACCAAAGAAGGATGGTAAGGTCAGAGTATGTGTCGACTACCGGGATCTCAACCGGACTAGTCTGAAAGATGACTTCCCTTTGCCAAATATACATATCCTGATTGACAATTGCGCCAAGCATGAACTACAATCATTTGTGGATTGCTTCGCTGGTTATCATCAGATCTAGATGGATGAGGAAGATGTTGAGAAAAAGGCTTTTATTACGCCATGGGGAGTGTACTGTTACAAGATGATGCCATTCGGCCTGAAGAATGCAAGGGCCACCTACATGAGGGCTATGACCACCATCTTCCACGACATGATTCACAAGGAGATCGAGGTATACATGGATGATATTATTATCAAGTCTCGGAAATCCACTGACCACATGGAAGATTTGAGGAAGTTCTTCAAAAGGTTGCGGAGATACAATCCGAAGCTGAACCCCGCGAAGTGTGCATTCGGGAATCCTGCTGGAAAGTTGCTCGGGTTCATTCTCAGCCGCCGAGGGATAGGATTGGATCCGTCAAAGGTCAAATCCATTCAAGAACTACCACCGCAAAGGAAAAAGAAAGATGTGATGAGTTTCTTGGGGAGACTTAATTACATCAGTCGATTCATATCACAGTCTACAGTTATCTGTAAGCCGATCTTCAAGATGCTGAAGAAGGATGCCGCAACAAAGTGGACTGATGATTTCCAAAAGGCTTTCAACAAAAACAAGGCATACCTATCAACACCACCAATTTTGGTACCGCCTGAGCCAGATAGACCTCCGCTACTCTACCTTGTAGTGTTAGATGGAGCTTTGCATTCTGGGGCAGCACGATGAAATGGGAAGAAAGGAGCAAGCCATTTATTATCTCAGCAAGAAGTTCACTCCGTACGAGGCCAAATATTCTCTATTGGAACGCACTTGTTGTGCTTTAACTTGGGTAGCCCGGAAGCTGAGGCAATACTTATGTGCCTAAACAACGTATCTCATATCGAGGATGGATCCATTGAAGTACATCTTTCAGAAGCCCATGCCCACTGGCAAGCTAGCCAAGTGGCAAATCCTGCTGAGTGAGTTCGATATTATCTATGTGACTCAGAAAGCGGTCAAGGGACAAGCACTGGCGGATCATCTTGTTGAGAACCCTGTAGACGGAGAATACAAACCTCTGAAAATGTCTTTTCCTGATGAAAAGGTATCATTCATAGGAGAAGACATTGCATAATCCTATGACGGTTGGAGAATGTTCTTCGATGGAGCAGCGAACTTCAAGGGAATTGGCATTGGGGCAGTCCTAATATTAGAAACCGGTCAGCATTATCCGGTATTTGCCAAACTCAGATTCCCCTACACCAACAATATGGCAGAGTATGAAGCCTGTATCTTAGGGCTCAACATGGCCATTGACATGAACGTCCAGGAGCTGTTAGTGATTGGTGACTCAGATTTGCTGGTACATCAGGTACAAGGAGAGTGTGCTACCAAGAATTCCAAGATACTGTCATATCTGCACCACGTACAGGAATTAAGAAAGAGGTTCACAAAGACAGAATTTCGGCATATCCCCAGAATCTAGAATGAGTTCGCCGACGCCTTGGCTACTTTGTTCTCAATGATCCAACACCTGGAAAAGAATTTCATTGATCCTATTCCCATAAAGATCCATAATCAGCCAGGTTATTGTGCCCATGTCGAAGAGGAAGCAGACAAAAATCCTTGGTTTCATGACATTAAAGAGTATTTGGCAAAAAGAGAATACCCAGAGCTTGCGAGTCCCACTCAGAAACGTACACTTAGAAGACTATCCAACATCTTCTTCCATAGCGGAGGAATCCTATGTAGGAGGACCCCTGATTTGGGATTATTATACTGTGTCAACGCAAATGAAGCATCCAAGCTGCTAGAGGAGATTCATGCTGGGACCTGTGGCCCGCATATGAACGGTTTTGTTCTGGCAAAGAAGATACTCTGAGCTGGTTACTTTTGGATGACTATGGAAAAGGACTGCATCCAGTATGTCCGAAAATTCCACCATTGTCAGATACACGCAGATATGATAAAGATACCTCCAAACAAGCTCAACACAACAAGCTCATCATGGTCGTTCACCGCCTGGGGCATGGACGTTATTGGACCAATCGAGTCTGCTGCCTCCAACGGACAAAGGTTCATTCTGGTAGCCATCGACCATTTCACCAAATGGGTCGAAGCAGCATCCTACAAAGCAGTGACTAAGAAAGTCATGGAAAACTTCGTCCGCGACAGTATTGTTGCCGATTCGGGATTCCTGAGTCAATCATCACCGACAATGGTTCCAATCTCAACAGTGACTTGATGAAAGCTATGTGCGAGGCTTTCAAGATCAAACATAAGAATTCCACAGCTTACAGACCTCATATGAATGGAGTTGTAGAAGCCGCCAACAAAAACATCAAGAAGATACTAAGAAAGATGATAGAAAGGCACAAGCAGTGGCACAAAAAGTTATCATTTGCCTTATTGGGATATCACACCACAATTCGCACTTCAACAGGGGCAACTCCCTATATGCTAGTTTATGGTAATGAGGCTGTTATTCCTGTCGAAGTTGAGATTCCATCTCTAAGAATTATACAAGAAGCTGAGATCAGCGACACAGAATGGGTAAAGAGTCATTATGAGAAACTAGCCCTCATAGACGAAAAGAGAAGAATGCAGTCTGTCATGGTCAACTCTATCAGAACAGAATGACCCGAGACTTTAACAAGAGAGTCAAGCCTAGATAGTTCACACCGGGGCAGCTGGTCCTGAAGAAGATTTTTCCACATCAAGACGAAGCCAAAGGGAAGTTCTCTCCCAAGTGGCAGGGTCCATACATGGTTCACCAGGTACTGACAGGAGGAGCACTTATACTCGCAGAAATGGACGGAGAAGTCTGGCCAAAGCCAATCAATTCAGATGCAGTCAAACGCTACTATGTGTAATCTTTATGCTTTCTCAATGATGTAAATTGAACTACGCCCGACCTGATTCTCATTTAAGAGGGGATACATAGGCAACCCTATGGGTTCGGTCACAATTCAATAAAAATTTCATTTTTCCCCGCAATTGGAAACTGGGGCAGAATTTTGAAGAGGACCCTCAAAATTCTGAAGCAAGATCAGCCAATCACCGCATAGGCAACATCTAGAAGAATTCATCCATCAAACTGAGGCAGAATTTTGAGGAGGACCCTCAAAATTTCGTATCAAGAAAGGTTGCAATGTCCCGAGCCGTGTCACGGTTGTCGGTTCACCCTAAAATTATTTTTTAATTATACATTATGCTTTTACAAAGTCATGCATGCTTATTGTCAAGACAACTTTGTTTAGAAAACGCTACCCCAATGATACAAACAGTATCATCAGATCAAAGCCGAATGAGTCAAGAAAAGCGAGCGGGGATACGAACTAACCCTCCCCTTTACAAAACTCACGATTTTTCTTTGGATACAGGCACAAAGAACAAACACGCGGAGAATTTTCATCATAATTACAAATGCCAAAGTTCGATGTCTACACCAAGAACAAACATGGTCAAAATCACAATGCTCGAAACCATCACACCTGTCGGCATCTGCTATCAATATAAATAATGCTCCATAGTCGCAACGCCCGCAATAATCACAATACCATAGTCTACTACCAGCTAAGAAACTATACTGTCATCTGTTATTTAATCAATTTCATAAGGCTACCATTTTGCCTTCCGAGGTTAAGCTATACCTCCATCTACATCATTGCATAAGGCTACTTTTCTGCCTTTCGAGGTTAAGCTCTACCTCCATCTACATCATTGCATAAGGCTACTTTTCTGCCTTCCGAGGTTAAGCTCTACCTCCATCTACATCATTGCATAAGGCTACCATTCTGCCTTCCGAGGTTAAGCTCTACCTCCATCTACATCATTGCATAAGGCTACCATTCTGTCTTCCGAGACTAAACGTTGTCTCCACCTGCATTTGCATCACTGCATAAAGCTACCATTCTGCCTTCCGAGACTAAGCATTGTCTCCATCTGCATTCGCATAAGGCTACCATTCTGCCTTCCGAGGCTAAGCTCTGCCTCCAATTTACCTTTCGAGACTAACTGCTATCTCAAGCACTATTTACTTCGCTTTCCTTTCGGGCTAAGCTCTGCCTTTTTATTCGCAAGACTAAGTTCTGTCTCATCAGCATCATTTTACTGCATTTTTCATGGGCTAAAATATTGCCAACTCATCCAAAGGCGTCATCATTCGGAGGCACCATTTTCATGGCCCGAGAACACCATGCCATGGCCTAAGGATCTCTTTCAACCTCTGCATATCATTATTCAAAGGCATCATGGTTTGGAGGCACCATCCTCATGGCCCGAGAACATCATTTTCATGGCATGTGAATCCTGCATCAAGCAATTCATAGCCCAGGACGTCATGGTCTGAGGACGTCATCCTTAACCGTCCGAAGACATCATTCATAGTCCAACAGGAATTTGCATCATGTTTAAATTATGCACAATATATTCTTGTATTATTTATTTGCAGGTAATCCAACGAGTAAACTTCCATCCCAGCAGGAGCGGTCTCGCTCCAGTTCTCCTAACAACTCCGTAAGTCGTTTGTGCACCTAACCCTATATTTTGTGTCCGTTCTTGTTAGACTTCATCGATATACTTCGCCGATGACTCCTGAACTACATACGGCCTGATTCCTGTATAACCAGGGATATGTAGGCAACCCAGAAACCAGGGTGCAATCTAAATCTCTCCAAACCATTTCACTCGGTCAAAATTGGCCATCATATCTTTACCCGACAACTCTTTCATCCTTCCCGGGTAAAGAGGGGCAGCTGTTGATACCCAATTTTTCCTCAAACTATTTTAATTTGCATATGTGCCTTCAAAATCACTTGTTATAATAACTAGTATTTTTCCATAATTTTTCATATTTTATTAATTTCTTTTCCCATTTATTCAGTATCTTAAATTCGATAATTATTCACAAATTATATTATAAATAATTTTTCAAAATATTTTCCAGCTCAATATATCATTTTACTCCTATTAGGATTTTAATTATTTCACAAATTAGCAAATTTGGCATTATTTGGCTATAATTACACTAATTTTGCAATTATAGCCTAATTGTACATTTTATAACATTTCAGTTCAATAGTTAGTCGTTTTATATTTTAATATTAGCTAATTACCTTAATTTCACCTATTTAGCCTTATTTTTATTTTTATGTAATTATCAGCTATTTTTATAAATTCTTTATCTATTTAATTAGGTATTTAATAATTAGCCCTTCCTATTAAAAATCTAGCCTAAATCAAACCTGAACCCTAACCCAATGAACTAGCCCAACTACCCAGCCCAATCCTCACAAATATACCCGGCCCAATCCCCCTTTGATCTGAGCCATTGATTAATTCAAATCAATGACCCAGATCTCACCTTACCATATTAATCCTAAACGACCTATCCAAACCACCATTCCCCCTTCACTCTCAGCCGTCTCAACTCTTTGATCTCTCTCTAAACGCTCCACCTGCTAAACCTATCTCCTCCCTTCTCCGGCCACCACCTCGCTAGAATCCATGGTGGTCTCACATCTCACCAGTCTTATGGCTCCGTCCTTCGCCTTGTATCACCAGTTGGGGGTTCTCAAGTGAACCAGAGGCGGTTCGACTCCCATCTCCGGTCTCATGCCATATTTTTCGGCCTTCTATGGCCGTTCGAGTAAGATTCTTGCATTTTCCGGCCAAACGCCGATGATATTTTAAGTTTTCTTCTCTTTTGGGTTTTTCTCTGGAAACCCTAGCTTTAAGATCTTCCAATCTTCCTAGATCTATAACAGATCTATGTCTATTCTAAGGTTTTTACCTGTTTTCTCTTTAAAACCCCTTTGTTTTTCAAACGATTCTTGATTTTTAAGAACTAGGGTTTCTTAACCCCTTTTGAAAACGCTTTATCGTCTGATTTTTAGTACTAATCTATGATTCCCAGTATGATTTTAAATGCTTTGCTTGAATATCCTCTTTTGCCTTAATTATTCTGGTGAAACCCCAATTTTAGGGTTTGAGTTCATCTTGTTTGCTACGTTTGCTAATCTGCATGCTCTTCTGGATTTTCTCTGTGTTATATGTTTCTCGCTTTAATTTTGTTGTTAGGGTTTTCAACCTCCTACTGTTTCTATGATGTCTTACTTAGGGTTTCTCTGATTTTCGTGCTATTTGTTGCTTAGTAAGTCTGATTATTCGATTAGCTATTGTTTACCTAATACTCAATTGATTATGTGCATCTCTTCATAAAGTTGTGCCATTTTCTTTGAATCTTTGATTTTGAATATGTCCCTTGTAATTCTGTACTGATTTAGAATTATTTCCTTATTTGTGTGATGCCTTCCTCAATTAGTATTGATTCCTTGTGATTTCCAATCTCATTCGTGATTCTTGTGACTAATTTCCAGAATCAAAGTTATGATCTACCTTATTTATATGCACGAATATGCTGTCAGTTATTTAACATGTACTTTCCTTAATTATGTATTATTAAATTAGTTTTATTACATGACACATGCTTTTACTACTCCTATTATGGTAAAATCAGTCTTATAATTGATCATTTTCCTTGTTTGATACAACTTGAACCCGTTTGAACTATGACTCCCTAATTAAAGGGAGTCCGGGTCTTGATTGATTCTGATTGGGTATTTTTCCTATAACTATGTTGAAATTAGTACTTCTTACCTTATTTACTAATGTTTTCAAAGCTATATACACCCGGGCCTCTTATTTTCCAAAGACACGAACAAAAACATTGTTCAACTCTCTCTTTTACACACATACATACTCTCTACTGTTCTCCTTCTCATCACCTGCTATTATCAGTCGGATGCAAGCCAAGACTGATTATTCTACTTGCCTATTATTTATTCTGTGTTTGTCATCACCTAACTGGTATGTCCTCAATTTGGTTTAAAGCTTCAAAACAATATGTTTCTTTTGGTATTTCAATTCATCTTATTTCTGATATGCTTTTACTTATGATTTTGTTGCTCAACTTGCAATTAGTATGTAAACTTCGCTGCTTTAGTTCTTAATACTTCCCTCTGTAGCCTCAGCATGTTTACTACCAACCTTTGCATACTCTAACATGATTCTGCTTCCTCTCTGTCTTCTTTGATTCCTGGCACACCACAATATGCACTATATGTCTTATGTAATCTTGAACACATGTTGTACCAGAACCTTTTATCTGAACCTATATGTGACCCTGATTATTGTATGTTCTCCCTATATGCTTCATACTTGTCCCCTACCCCTCAGTCCCTGCTTGTGAGTGTTAAACTGATTTGGTTCTTGTTTCTTGCTCTATGTGTACTGTTCTGATCCTAAAACCCTGATTGTCTTACCCTTTTCCCTTTCCAAACTGTTTTCACCAAGTAATACTCTTCTATTGGTCTTCAAAACTTATTTCAAACAAGTTATTTTCAAAAGTTGTTTTCCTACCTGATCTTTTCAAAACTATGAGCACTTCCACTATACTCTTAGACATTAGGTTTTGCCCCTCTTGTGTGAGCATTGCCTTGGGACCCTTGAGCTCCCTCTGAACTTTGACACACAAGAGCTGGCCTTTCCACACTGCACTTACTCTATCTTGGCTATGAAATCTGGGTGTGAGCACTGCCCGGGATCCTTTGAGATCCTTAGGGAACTCTGACACACCTGGATTATATGAAAGGCTGTGAACTAATGGCATTTGAGACATTCTGGGGATTTTGGTCCTATCAGTAGGCTCCCTATAGCATAAATCCTTCTTTTTATATTTCAATTATGTAATTTATGCAAATGGCATGTAATAACTACTTGTAAACTACTCTGGGGATGGATAGTGGAAAGGGAAGGGGTGACTATGTATGCTTTAGCTATTAAAAGGGTAGAAAACATGTTATTAGGTTTATATTCCTACATGCGCAATAGAGATCATGCTTAGGACTCATTTCATGCATTAGAGATCATGTTCCCTGGGACTTATACTTACTGTTTTCAGCATGTCCATCTCACTATCATATCACTTAGATAATCATGCGTTAAAATGTGTTAATAACCAGTACTTTGCAATCATGCTCTATGTTGCCATGTACACTTAGAGATCCTGTTTAGGGTAAACAACACTAAAATAAATTGCCACTCTTGCATCTTCTGAAATCATGCTTAATATTGTAATTATTGTGCATTTAGAAATCCTGCTTAGGATTTTGTATATGCATCATTCTGCATCCCTATCTGTGCATTAGATATCATGTTTTAGGACTCATTCTCCGCCTAATTACCAATGCATGAAAAAGGACTTAAAACTATTTTACCATGTCTCTAAACAACTAGTGATAATTCTGCATTTGATGCAACACCTAAGTACAACATGTTTAGGCAAAACAACTCAAACAGTTTCTTTAATAATCTGGGTAATTACTGAGCATCGTCCTACGCCTAGGCAAGCCTTAGGTAACTAAAGTTGTTAAAACTGGAAATATGTCTATTTATGTATGTTGCTTAATTATCAACAGGATAAAATCAGTAAGTAAAGCTGATTAAGACTTCTTCTCTGAGTTATGCAATAAATCTGTCTTTGTTATTATTAATTAGATACCATGTTTTAGGATCTAAATCAAAAGACATTAACTGTGTATGAGTTGTGCTGCTTATTTGCATTACTTGTGGAGGTATACTTGTGCATTTTCTCTGCCTTTCTGTGTTTCCCCCTAATTGCAGTCCTACATGTTCTTATCTGTCGCCTTAGTATTTTTCCCTCAAACCTGAGGGTCTGCCTAGAACATCCCTTATAGGATAGAAGTCCTAAATTCCTCCGGGACTAATAGGAAGGGATGGGTAACAACATGCGATAGAGGTCGAGACCAACACTTGATTTAGTTACTTTCACGGGGTGGGAAAGGGTAGAATATAGATATGATGACTGTTGCGCTAATACCACGTGTAGCCCCTCTTTGAGGAGTGATTACCGGGTATTGTACTGATGTGATCCATATTGTTATAAACCTAGGATACCCTTTATATGCTTAGACCGTAATCCTTTCAAAATCTAACCTTCTTTACTATTTTTTCAAACATCTGCGTGCTTAAGACTTAACTCCCCTCTTATTTGAGCCTTTATTTGTTTGTTTGCTAAACTGTACAAATTCACAAAAGTTGTTTGGCCAGGAACCACACTTGTGGATCCTGAGGGGTGCCTAACACCTTCCCCTTAGGATAATTTCTTTGGTTAACAACTTAGTTGTAAATGAACCCCTTTGGTGTCCTAATTCACCTTTAAGAATCGTTAAGTGGCGACTCTCAAAAACACAAACCCCTTTCCCAAAAGGAAATAGTTGTCTCAACTGAATGTCATAAACCCGATCTCTGCGAGGAAAGAGGGGGCGCGATAGTGAACACGAAGACATAGTGAATCCCTAAACTTTAGTGCACATACTTGGTAGCTTCCTAAAAGACTATAATCGCCCCATTGAAGACACTCGTTTATCATGGAGGCTTGCCCCTTTAAGTCATATGAGATCCAAATTTCAAAAGAAGAATGAAATTTCAGTTTGATTTTCAAGTGTTGTTTGAATGAATTACTCTTATCATACTTTATTTGGTAAACAACTAGGGCAATACGTATATTTTGAACTTATGCGACTAAACTTAGAATGAAACTCTAAGCTGCCTACGTACCTCAGTGAAGAGGATCAAGTCATATCATAGTTTAGAATGGGTGATTTTTTTCTTTATTTTTTTTATATCCTAACTTTTTCCTAGGCTGACTCTTTCGAGGTTTTCAACCTAGCATACTCTTTTTCTTGTGGGCCGTACACAGTTTAGATTCATGCAGATTAGGAGTGTAGGAGCATGCAGTTTAGGCTCATGCGTCGAGGAGCGTAGTAATTTGCTGTTTAAGCTCATATTTTAGGGCGCTTTACGACTTGAAGATTTTGCTCAAATTTGAAGAGCTTCATGACATGCAGTTTAGGCTCGTATGTCGAGGAGCGTTGCAACTTGAAGATTTATCTTACAATTTTAAGTTTCGCTCAAATTTTAAGAGCTTCAATACTTGAAGATTTAGCTCATAATTGAAGAGCTTTGCATCTTGAACATTTTGCTCGAATTTGAAGAGCTTTACAACTTGAAAACTTTGCTCAAATTTTAAAAGCCTTACGTCTTAAAGTTTGGCTTTAATTTGAAAAGTTTAGTGACTTGAAGTCTTTGCTCGATTTTGAAGAGCTTTCGTCGTGAGTCTTTGCTCGAATTTGAAGAGATTTGCAACTTGAAGACTTTGCTCGAATTTAAGAGCTTTATGTCTTAAAGTTTGGCTCTAATTTGAAAAGCTTTGCGACTTGAAGTCTTTGCTCGAATTTGAAGAGATTTCGGCTTGAGTCTTTGCTCGAATTTGAAAGGCTTTGTAACTTGAAGACTTTGCTCGAATTTGAAGAGCTTTATGTGATAAAGATTTAGTTCAAAATTGAGGAGCCTCGTGACATATAATACAAATTATGTGACAAGAAGTATTATAACTTGCAGTTTAGGCTCGTGCGTTGCGGTCGAGGAGCATTATAACTAGCAGTTTAGGCTCATGTGTTAATGAGCGTTATAACTTTCCGTTTAGGCGCATGCATTAAGGAGTGTTGCAACATGCATGGACTCTTCAGATTCATCTTCGGATGAATACTTGCCCCCATTCTCAGCATCCTCTGCTTTTATTTCATCATGAGGCTCAAAGGAAGAAAACCTTTGATCTCCACTTGTAGCCATACTTAATTCCATATCATGTGCACGAGTTGCTAGTTCTTCAAATATTTCTAGTTCTTCATATGCACGAGTTGAATGCACATTTCGATAAGGTGATCTTTGCAGTTGAGGCTTAAGCTCCTCCAGCTGCTGATGAAGTCAATAACTGACTCATCCTTTCCTTGATGGGTGTTTGTAAGTTTGATCATGCTTACGATGCGTTTTATGCTATAAAAGCGATTGGGAAACTCTTGCTCCAACTGCTCCCAACTACCGGTAGAACCAGGTTCGAGATCTGTGTACCAATTTATGCATTACCTTTGAGAGAACGAACAAATTGTTTGACAAGATGATCGCCATAAGTCCCAACGTTGTTGCATGTCTCGACGAAATGCGCCACATGTTGCTTGGGATTTCCTTTTCCATCAAATTGTTGAAGCTTTGGAGGTTGATATCTAGTAGGCATCTTCAAGTTATCAATTCTTTGTGTGTATGACTTTGCATATGCGAGGGAAGATTTAAGCGGAGGATAAATTTTATCTTCATTTGTCCCAATGATGAAGTCTTTCAATTGATCAACATGAATTAGACCTTCTGAAGAAATATGGATCTCTTTGACCACGATCGTTTGCCTCGCAGGAAATTCTCCCTCTTCTTAATCTTCGGAAAGCTCTACAGGTGCTTGAATTGATTTTGCTTCTGCTAAGCTCTCGATCTTACTTGCTAACTTTTCGAGGCGAGTATCTCGATCCTTCGTATACTTGGTCAACATTTCAAGTGCTTTGGTCAAATTTGCAAGTTGTTCTTCCACGGTCGAATTTTTAGATCTTGTTCTTGAACTTGGAAAAGAAGAGATGAGAGGTAGAGATCGTCCCACTGGGGTGCCAGAATTTGTGGACAATAAATTACGTCGAGAAAATAAAATCAGGACCGAAAAATATTACAACAATTATAATATTTGATTTCAAATATTTGAGTGTACAATCTCTTTGAATCTTCTGATTCTTCTTTCCAATAGTAAATAAATTCAAGGGCCTTTGAGCTTGATCTTGAATCTATATTTATTTTCACGAACGGTGATCTTGAATTCAACAGCACGAGCTTTGATTTGAACTTGTACTCCTTGAATCTTGACTTGTTCTTCGTTCTTAAGCTTGAACTTGAACTTGATTTCTTGAGCTTGAAGTTCTTCGTTCTTGAGTTTGAACTTGATTTCTTGAACTTGAACTTGATTGCTTGAAGATTGAAACTTGTAGAGAAATTAGCGGTGTTTGATCCACGAACTCTTTCTTGCTTCTTTTTTATAACTTCTGGTCTCTTTTATGGGTTATGAAGACCCCTATTTATAGTTGTGAGAGGGAAGAGTTATGATAAGAACAAACTCTTTCCAATCAATCAAATTGAAGTGTGATAAGACCGTGTTTGATTGGCCAGAACATGTCACTTGAACACATGGCGCGGTTTCACTGGCCTTTTATGTGACCTGGCACGCCTTGTCATTTTGAGACGTGGCACGATCCTATTGGCTCTTTTGTTTGACTTGGCGTGCTACGCCATTTGACACGTGTCACCAAACTGGGCCTCTAAGAATATGACATATCAGGTCTAATGAAGTGGGCTCATCACTTTAGCCCAATAGACTAAAACTTATTTATTTAATCCATATATATTAGACTTATAATCCAATTATATTAGCCCAATACTATATCACTCTATGTACCCTTGCCATTAGACTTTTAAACAAAAGTGACTCTTTATCTAACGGATAAGTAGGGCCAAGGATTAAAGAGACACGTGGAAGCTATATACTCATTTGGACATACCCATCTATTTAGCACCCATATATAACCGATATCCGGATCTTCCAAACAAACCACAAGACCTTTACCGTAAAAATAGACCAGGCAATAACTGTAAACGAATAAAAAGAAGAGTAGAAAACTGTGTGCATCGTCAATTCAAATAAAGTTAAATCGAAGAAAACTATTTCCATTTGTCAGTACACCATCAATTACAACCGACACCTTGAGAGGCAGATGCCTAACATCCATACCACCACCTTCCAAAAACCTCTATTTCGTCCCCATTCCCATCCCCCCGTGAAACTTCCTCCTTTCCCCCCTTCTCACTCTACCCCTACCCTGGGCGGCTGTAGCCTTATGCCACGAGTTCAATTCAATTTATAATTATAGATTAGACTTATAATCTTAATACTAAACAAGTACAGTATCGAAAATCTTAAATGTTAATCCCATTAAATTTAAATCTTATTGCCTTACCATATTTTAACTTCGTTTTTAACGAAACCCCAACAGCCAACTCATAAACCATGCAGAAAAGAAATCCCATGTGAATTATCTCCACATACCCAAACCAAACCATGTTATAGTAATTACACAAAAAGAATTTTAGTCCTCTTCATTTCAACTCAATGGCTTCTCATTTCTTCCTATTATTCCTCTCCTTCTTCCTCTTCTTCTCTTCCTCCATTTCTCAGCCTCCTTCGCCACCTCTAAATATTCCTATTGAAATCCAAGGAGCTTGCAAAGCCTCACGCGACCCACCAACATGCGAAGCCTCAATATTAACCGACCCGTCAAATCTAACACCCGTTCAAATCATCCTCTCAGCGTTGGCCCTCTCTTCTCAAAAACTGAAGAATGCTCAATCAATGGTGAAAAACCTCCTTGACACCTCCGCCGGCAACGTGAACCTCACCGTCGCCGCAAAAAATTGTCTTCTTGGATTCAACTATTCAGCGTACAGGTACAATCTCACGGCTGCCGCGTTGCCACGTGACGGAATCAAGGACGCTCGTGCATGGATGAGCGCTGCCTTAGGCTACCAAATTGGCTGTTCCTCGAATTTACTCAAAGTAAATGAAACAATTCAAGTGGCCGAAACGTTAGAGGTGATGAATACGTTAATTAATTTCACTACAAATACGTTATGGATGACGGTAAATTATGATATTCACGGGAATGAAACCGGGTTATGGGGCCCACCAAAAACAGAGCGAGACGGGTTGTGGGAATCCGGATCCGGATCCGGATCCGGTTTTGCGTTTAAAGGTGGTGTGCCGGCGGGTTTGAACCCGAATGTGACGGTTTGTAAAGAGGGTGATTGCGACTATAAGATGGTGCAAGAGGCGGTGAATGCGACGCCGGATAATTTGGGACCCGGGAAGTTTGTGATATGGATCAAATCCGGGTTGTATGATGAGATAGTTCGGGTCCCGTTGGAGAAGAGGAATGTGGTATTTTTGGGTGATGGCATGGGTAAAACCGTCATTACGGGTTCGTTGAGTGTTGGCCTAACACCTGGAATGACCACTTATGAATCTGCCACCGTTGGTAAGTCAATTACAGTTAATTTCAATTCCATTTAATCTCTTTTTCTTTGGTTGTTTAAAATGATAGGTTTGTAAGGATTTACGTCGTATATATTGAAATCTAAAAAAATGTTATATTGCTAATACAGTTTAATTAGCTACAAATAGAAAATTTCTCTATTTTATCTGTAATTGAAGATCAACTTAATCTAATAGCGTAAAATAATTATATGGTAAGGGAGCACAAACTAAAACTCTTCTTATAATTAAGGACGGCCAGAATTATCAGAAGCAACCAAATGGAATTGTATTATTTTGTCTCCTTGTTATTGTCATACTGTGTTGTTACATTCAACGCTGATAAGCTTTGGCTAAAATATCTCTTCCTTTCATCAGTCATTGTTTTACATAATTTATAGTTTACTAAAAAAAATTAAAAACACAAAAGACTTTTCTTTATAGAAATGTGGTTGTTTTTTATTTTTCATAAATGAGAAAAACCATACTTAGGAAGATGGCTACAATATCAAGAAAGGATTTAAGTTGTATCCATTAAATAAATATTTATAATACAATGTAGGTTGACCTTTTATAGAAGATTGCTTTCCTTTTCTAAACATTACCAATTAATGTTTGTAAGGATTTACTTATCTTTTAAGTGAGTTGATGGTATTTTTTATTTTATTTTTAATTTCACTGCATAGAACTCAAAAAGAAAATAGTATCACCTTCTAATTTTATTAGATACAGTACCTCTAATCATTTATTTAGTGAAGGTACTAAACTTGGTCCAAACTAAATATTGAGGTACTATCACTTTTAGCCCGTGTCGGAATTAGCTGAAAAAATGTATAATTTTTGTATATAACATACATAATGTGTATGTATATCTATATGTATATAAAATATATATATATTTTCGACTATTATTTTGAGAGCGGCTATACAGTGTCATTTTGAATTTGGACTAAAAGCACCACTCTATTTTAAAATCATTCTATATTTTATATAGAAAGGATTGCTATTTTTTTCTTCTCAAAGTCATGAAGTATTACACCAATGGCTCATAATCCTTTGGTGGTTGAGTTCTTTTTATAAGGTAGGAGCAGTGGCGGGACCCAAGTGGTGACTAGCGGATTTAGCTGAACCCGCTTTATTAAAAAATAATATTGTGTATATGTATAAATTAGGATTAACGCTGTGTAAATTTTGTATAAATATTTATTTGAACCCACTTGACAATTACTATTTTACGACTAAAGTTATATAATTCTAAGATTGAACCCACTTGCACAAAATCCTGGGTCCGCTACTGGGTAGGAGTAAGCTCTGCATACACATTATTCTCTTTCTGATACTATAGGAGTTAGGTCAGCGTACACATTATCCTCTCACTTATGGAATTACACTGGATTTTTGGTTGTTGTTGTTGTTAGTTGAAACTTTCTGAGGAGCATTTTCTAAAACAGGAGTAAGTGGAGATGGATTCATGGCTAGTGGCCTAACAATCCAAAACACAGCAGGTATTGGTGCTGGACAAGCAGTAGCCTTTCGATCCGATAGCGATATGTCCATAATCCAAAATTGCGACTTCCTCGGCAATCAAGACACCCTCTACACCCAATCTTTACGCCAATACTACAAATCATGTCGCGTTCAAGGTAACGTAGACTTCATTTTTGGTAACGCAGCTGCATTTTTCCAGGATTGTAACATTCTAGTCGCGCCCCGATTACTCAATCCAGAAAAGGGTGAGAATAATGCAGTAACAGCGCACGGTAGACTAGACCCCGGACAATCAACTGGATATGTGTTCCAAAATTGTTCAATTAATGGAACTGAAGAATACATGACTTTATACCATAGTAACCCTAAAGTGCATAAAAGTTTTCTTGGAAGGCCATGGAAAGTGTACTCGAGGACGGTTTTTATAGATAGTAATTTGGAGGTTTTGATTAATCCTGAAGGTTGGATGCCTTGGAATGGCGACTTTGCTTTGGCAACACTTTACTATGGTGAATTTAATAATAGTGGTGCTGGGGCTAATATAACGGGGAGAGTGACCTGGAGTAGTCAAATTCCAGCTCAACATGTTAATTCTTACTCAGTTGAGAATTTCATTCAAGGTGATAAGTGGATACCTCCATCTTCTTGTTAATAAAGATATCAACTACACTCTTCTCTAGAGATTGGACATGTAAACTACACATTTATCAAACTTAGTGAATACCGACATTATTTTTAGTATGAGCTCAAACTGAATTTATGGTACGAACTTCCCAAAAAAAAAAAAAAAATCACTGTTTGCTGATGTATAAATTTATCAAACGTATTGAATTATGAAAATTTAAAGATGAAAGATCATAGGCGGATCCAGGATTTCAATCGGATGTGTGTACTATTGTGAAGAAGTGGATCTAGAAGTTATATTTGACAGTTTTAACTTTAATTTCTTACCATAAACCCATCATTTTTGAAATTATAGGTTCAAAATTATATTCTTTTGAAATTTTAGTAATTTTTACATATATATTTACACTCCGTGTCGTAACAAGACCGTTCGAAGAGAGATTTAAACCGCCAATTTCACTTGTTGAGGTGCACCAATAATAATTGCACTATAGGAATCTTTGAGCATGGGTGCACGCACAAACGTTTAAGTTATTTTAAAAAGATTTACTATTGTTATACATGATTTATGAAAAGGAATATAAGTTCACGTGAAATTAACCTAAATACGCCTCTGTGAAAGATCTTTGCCTGGTTCGAATCACGCACCCTAAATGAAAAGTGGACAAATAAGATGCAAAATATATCATTTATGTCTGAATTCTTAAAAAAGGTTGAAGGGGGAGAGTAAAGACCGAAGAACGTGTATTGCTTTACATTACATTGACTAGAAAAGAAAAGAAGTAGGGTCTTTTGACATCAAGACAACTTATGAATTTACAAGTTAAAAGGTCATATTATGCAATATAAGTCTTCTATAAAAGTATATACCTATATTGTGTATCCACTCCGCGCACTTCAGATGATATACCAAACTCAAACTTCTGGTCATGAGCAATTGAAAAGTTAAAAACTCTTCCTTTCAGTTTAAAGGATTCATTGCACTTAATTGGGTGTAGTGTTAATTAGTTAGTGAGCTGGAAATATCTGGACTAAAAAAGTCTTTTTCTCTATTTGACAATTTTTATATAAAGTACCTTGAAATTCGAGTAACAATTAAATTTGTATTGTGGTTATAAAGATACATGATCTAATTCAATATCAATTAATAAACATTGAATTAAAAAATGAATTGGACGATTAAGTAAATCAAACTAGTATATCATGTGTGCTCGACTTCGATTCAAGATGGTCTCGAGGATCGGTAGTAAGGAAAATGAAGGACAATAGTAAATAACAATAAACAGTAAGGGAAATAGAGCAGCATATGTATATTAATCAGTGAATGATGATGGTTACAAATGAATGGGATCCCTCTATATATAATGGAGGAATCATAAATAAGGTACAATTCTAATAACGGAAACAAATCTCATGATTGGTGTCAATAACCGCCTGATTCGATCTACCCCGTGATTTTCGTCGTGATCTTCGATCAGTTGCTAATATCTCTTCATTCCGTTACAATGCCTCACTCGAGATTGATCACGCTCGGTCTCATCAGAGAGCACTTCGATCTTCATGTCTTCGAGTTCGAGCTCGGTCCATTATGAGCCTATTCTCGAAGCAACTTCTCGAGCCTATGAAATCGACCATATCCGATTTCAACCGTATACAGATAGTCCCCGCGTTTCTTAAAATGAAGTGATAAGAAATGATTTGATCCTCGATTCTCTGATACCTCGATCATGACAGAAGTGATTGAAGGATCGCGTCTGCATAGTTTCCAAGGCCATTAATTAACGATTGATGGTTGGCCACTAGTTTTCTTAAATCGTTAAAGTGGCCATTATAAATAGGTTAATTTCTCAATCTTTACTTCCAAAACCTTTTTCCAAATCTCAACAAGGTTCTCAATTTTCTTTAAGTTCATCTTCTTCTTCGGTTTGTGTTTATCATGACATCAACTTCTTCTTCTTTCCTGAAATCCGCATAGTGATGGCTAAAACATCTAAAACTATTCCTCAAAAAGAAAAAAGCCTCCTAATCGCGGTCGGCCGGTGATAAAACGTCGGTGGAGCCTCGATTGAGGAGTGCGCTCCTGGGCCATGCGAACTGGCTTCCAATTTTAAAGTCGAAAGACCCTCCTCAGTTCCAGGCCGATGTGAGCCCATGTCCCGATACATCTGTTCGATATCTGAAGACGATCTCGAGCGGGTGAAAAAGGACTGAACTGGGAAAACAAAGAGGTGGTGATTCCTTCTCTTGAAGAGGACATCACTACCCATGTGGAAGGGTATTTAAGTGTGTACGCTTACCCTTTTACATTGGGTTCCGTAGATCCGGTCATTCTTGATTTCTGCCATCAATATCGGGTGACCCTTGGCCAAATCTACCCCTCCTTCTGGCGTATCTCCATTTTGCTCAGATTCTTTTTCGAGCAAGGTCGAGGGGATGACTTTCACTCTCAACCCTCTAATTAGGTTATATAGACCTCGCCTTTATCAAGGTGGGTTGATAAAGCTCCAGTGTCGGGCCACAAAGGCAATGTTCTCGAGCATTGATGAGGACAAGGACCGAGGATGGATGGGACGGTTCGTCCGAATCAAGACCTCCGACCTAATTCCCGCTGAGAAAATGCCATTCCTCGAGGAATGGAACATGAAACATAAGTACAACTCCGTCGATGGATGGTCCGGTTTACTGTTTTGCTTTTTTATTCTTCTCCGATCTAATTTCTTTTTCATGGTGCAGCTTCCCCTTGGTTTCCTGGTGCGATTCCGGACCTCGAAGGTTGGGTTCGACAACTGGCCTCTACTTCTTCATATATTGAGCGTTGTTGGCGCGATTTGGCCAGGGGTCGATGGGAGGCTAAAAATCACGGTGAGTTCCTTTGTTCATATGTTGATACGTCTCTGTAAAAATAATGTTCTTTAACTAAGTTTCTCTTCATGCATGCCTCGAAGACAATGTTGTTATGAGGCCACCTCCGCCTGGTGAAGAGGAGGTTCAGAGGCCAACCAAAGAGAAGAAGAGGAAAAGGGCCACGCCTCCAAATGCCCCAAATCTCAGGAGAAATAGGGCTCGAAAACCAAAGGTCGACCCTACAGTCCTATCTGCTGATGTGGTTCAACAACTTCGAGAGAAAAATGAAGAAGGGGAGTACGCCGACTGCTTAGTGGTAGGTCGGAAGAGGGGAAGCACTGAAGCTTCGAAGGCTGCCGAGCCGGTGGTGGTCAAGGCGGTTCAATCTCTAACCGAAGAAGTCTCGGAGGGGAGTCCGAGCAATCGGGTGGTGAAAACGCCCACCGCCGTGATGAACAATCGACGGGTGTGCCTGAAGGGTCTAGCTTTGAGGCCCTTCAAAGAGAAGATAATGTCCCAAGCGACCCACTTGGGATAATTAATATTGACGGTTCGCCGCTCAGCCCTACATTCTCCGAAAGGCAGTTCCAAGATGCTCGGGCCGTGGGGACTCCCGATGTGGGGCTGGCCCATGAAGGGAATGATATATTCCGGGAATGCTTTGCAGGGTTCGATGATGGTCCCGACCCAGATGCATCATTCATTTTTTCGAGGCTCGGCTGCTTTTGAAACAAGTAAGTTTCATCTCTCGTAATTACGCTCGTGTTTAATTCACATCTTTCCAAGTCTGACTTTCTCCTTTGTGTACAGGCTAAGGCGCTTCATCGAGAAGTGTTTTCCAAATCCCAGGCTGAGTTGACCCGATGTGAGGCCGAAATTAAGAAGCTCGTGGAGGAGAGAGACGGCCTCAAGCTCTTCTATGTTAAAAAAGAGGAGGAAATCAGGAACCTCTGAGCCGAACTGACAAGGGCTCATCGAGAACAGACTGAGCTCATCGAACGGGTAATGTAACTTTTTGGGAGTTTGTTATGTATTTACTTGGATTTGGAAATTAACACTTTGACTCTGTAGGCCCAGCATAAGGGTGAACTGGTAGAGCAGCTTCGGGAGGAGGCTAAGATGAAGGAGGTCGAGACTCTGGGGTGGAAGTAGAGTATGGATCGTCTTGCCTCGGAGAAGCTTTAGGCCCAACTGGCTTCGATCGAGCGCCAACTCCAAGGTGCGAAGGAAGGAGCCATTGCTCGGGACCAAAATATTGAGGAGCTCGAGGCTAAGTTGATCGTTGAGCTCGCTAAGGCTAAATATGAGGCGGAAGCGCTTGTGGCCTCTTACCGAGCTGACGCCGAGGCCGCCAACATTTGGGCACAGGAGATCTTTGCTGCTGCCGAAATCAAATTGTCGTTTGTTGTTAATCATACTAGGCAAAAATCCCGGAGAGAGACTCTCGAGGAAGTGCATGCTCGTGGCTCTAACCTCTCGGCTGATATGGAGCGTGCAAAAGCTTTGGAGGATGAGTCTGCAGCTTTACTCTCCGATGATGAAGAATCTGCTAGCGGATCAAAGAGCGGAGAAGATGAGGATGAAGCCCCCGAAGATGCTGCTCCCGAGGATGCATCTCCGAAAGTGGACTAGGCACTTACGATTTTTCTTCTTTTGTATTTTTTCTTTGTTTTTTGTGTAAGGCCCCGTGTGGTCTTTGTAAATACCTTCTATAAATAACAAGTTCTTTATCTAGTTTGTCTCTGATTTGTGATAAACTCTGCTTTGTTTTTGTCTTGGGAAAATTTAATTGTTGTAGTCTTTGCGGTTGAGCGAACACTGTTTCGAACTTGTATCAAACCCTTAGGTTTTAAATGCGAGTCCCCGAGCCCAATGATATGTTCGAGATTTCAGGTGGCTTTATCGATGCCATGACTATATTGTCTTTGTAACTAAGTTCGAGTAAGTTTTGAACTTAGAACAAACCCTTAAGTTTTTTACCAAGTAATAGGTAAGCTTCGAACTTACAGTAACATACCCCTTAAGGTTTTATGATAAATCTCCGAGCCATATTCTAGTCGAATTTATTCGAGCTCGGGATAATGGAACCCTTAGGTCTGAATTGAGTGAGAACAAGGTCTCTAACTCTAAATGTATTGGCCCTTAGGCTCTTTAGACTGGGCCGATTTGGCCTCTAAAAAGGGCTATCATTTCCCCTTTTCTGGCTTAAAAGACTTAGAAAAAAAATTCTTTATGCCATTAGCATTTTTTTTACCCATCGGGTTTTTTGAGGGTCCAATGATTGGAACCCCCTTTTCCTTTTGTGCCTTAGCACGTTTGTGTTAAGATAGTTTGATACCTCTTAAGTTTTTTCAAAGGATGATATTATCGAATCCTTTTGTTTTTTTGAGGGCTGATTTTATCGAAGCCTCTTTTTAATTGTTTTGCCGAGGGTAACCTTATAACCGGTTTTCCAAATATTTGAAGGCTTATTATTATTTATTACGGGATTCGGACGTCTCCGAGTCGCATTATTTCAGTTGTAACCTTAAATTTGGTTGTAGCCTTTGGGTATGCCTCCTGGGCTTAAATCGCTATAACATTTCGAACTTGTTCGCATGATGGTGGCCTTGGCCTATATATCGAGGGGTGCCTCATTGAGGTCTTATTAATTTGAGTTTAGATAACTCGAGTAAGCAGTCCCTGAGTGTTTGAAATATGTTTGCGCTTGGCACTTGAACCATTTTTCACAAAATCATAAGTATAAGATCTGTAGAGTAAAGAATTTACTTCGAAACGTGCGATGTTTGATGAAGGAAGAATGCTTCTTTGAATAATTTATACATGCATACATGTTTTTCCATCGGGTCTCGACTAAGCTATATGGACACGGTTCATTCGACTATTTGGCACATTACAAGGTTTTTCCTATCGAGGCCCATTGATACGAGGTACATTTCTCGAACACATAACATCCAACGGTGATGCCCCCTAGTATTCGAGGTTGATTGCAAAGAAGCCTTGGATACTGTTGAATTGTCCTTAGGTAGCACATAATTGTTGCCTCGTTAAAAACCTTGTCAGAAGAACCCATTTGGGATAAAAATTGATTTAAGGGAAAAAGAGCGCAACGCGTACTTTAAAACCTGGGGTCTCGATGACTTTCACCGAACTCCTGAAATGAGTTAGTGCCGAATACGTATATAAGTGAAAGAGAAGAAAAAGTCATACCTTAACAATAGTATCGCTTGAGAAGTGATATGTTCCAGTTGTTTTGGCAGTGATTCGCCGTTTATCGTTCCGAGTTTATAGGATCCTTTGACGACTATATCGAGGACTTGATAGGATCCTTCCCAATTTGGCCTGAGTTTCCCTTCATTAGGATCTTGAGTGTTGATGGTGTCTTTTCTTAGTACTAAGTCCCCGACTCTGAAGTGGCAAAGGTTGGTTCTCCTGTTGTAGTACCTTTCGATTCGTTACTTTTGTGCAGCCATTCAAACGAGTGCAACTTCTCGTTTTTCATCTAACAACTCGAGGCTGGTATTCATGGCCTCGTGGTTCGATTCCTCTATTGTATGTCGAAACCTTGCACTAGGCTCTCAGACTTCGACCGGTATCAGGGCTTCGGAGCCATATACTAAGGAAAATGGAGTTTCTCCTGTACTGGACTTCGACGTTGTCTGATATGCCCATAGGACCTCGGGTAATATTTCCTTCCATTTCCATTTAGTTTAGTTCAACCTTTTCTTCAAGTTTTGGATGATAGTCTTGTTCGTTGATTCGGCCTGTCCGTTCCCACTAGGGTGATACGGTGTTGATAGTATCCTCTTTATTTTATGGTCCTCGAGGAATTTTGTTACCTTGCTGCCGATAAATTGTTTACCGTTGTCACATACTATTTCTGCGGGTATCCCAATCGATATGCGATGTGATCCCATATGAAATCTATCACCTCTTTCTCCCTGACTTTCTCAAAAGCCTGTGCTTCGACCCATTTAGATACATAGTCAGTCATAAACAAAATGAACTTAGCTTTACCTGGGGCCGATGGCAGAGGGCCGGCGATGTCCATTCCCCATTTTATGAATGTCCATGGGGATAGGACCGAGTGAAGTTGTTCTCCAGGCTGGTGGATCATCGGCGCAAACCTTTGGCATTTGTCGCATTTTCGAACAAACTCCTTGGAGTCCTTTTCCATGCTATCCCAGTAGTATCCTACTCTAATGACTCTGCAAATTAGTGACTCGGCGCCGAAGTGGTTCCTACAAGTGCCTTCATGGACTTCTCGTAGAACATAATCAGTATCTCCTAGTCCTAAAAAAATGGTCCATCGAACGTCCTTCTGTATAATGTTCCGTCTTCGTCTAATGTGATACGAGCAATTTTAGTTTGAAGGTCCCTAGATTCTTTAGAGTCCGATGAGGGCTTTCTGTTCTTCAAGTACTCGATGTATTTATTTCTCTAGTCCCAGGTTAATCTTGTAGAATTTATTTCGGCATGCCCTTCCTCGATCACAGATCTCGAGAGTTGGATTACAGTCCCCGATCTGATCTCATTTTCCTCGACCGATGATCCCAAATTTGCAAGTGCATCGGCCTCAGTGTTTTGTTCTCGAGGTATATGTTGTAGAGTCCATTCTTTAAAATGGTGCAAAGTTACCTGCAATTTGTCTAAGTACCTTTGCATTCTATCCGCTCGAACTTCGAAGGTTCCGTTTACTTGGTTCACTACCAGTAGAGAGTCACACTTAGCTTCGATAACTTCAACTCCCAAGCTTTTGGCTAGCTCGAGACCTGCAATCATGGCCTCATACTCGGCCTCATTGTTAGTCAATCTAGAAGTTTTAATTGATTGTCTAATAGTGCTACCCGTGGGCGACTTCAAAATGATACTGAGCCCGGACCCCTTCACATTCGAAGCACCGTCTGTGAGAAGGGTCCATACCCCCGACGACGTGCCTGATTTTAACAGAAGTTCCTTTTCAACTTCAGGCACGAGGGTCGGTGTGAAATCGGCCACGAAGTCTGCTAAAATTTTGAGACTTGGTGGCCGTTCGGGGTTGATATTCAATATCATAATCGCTGAGTTCGATAACCACTTGGCCAATCGGCCCGATAATTCGGGCTTGTGCAAAACATTACGGAGTGGGTAAGTGGTTAACACACATATGGGGTGACATTGAAAATAGGGTTTCATTTTTCTTGAAGCGCTTATCAGCGCAAATGCCAATTTCTCTAAGTGTGGATACCTAGTTTCTGCATTCCCTAAGGTTCGACTTACATAATAGACAGGAAACTGTGTACCTTTCTCTTCTCGAACTAGGAAACCACTTACCACGATTTCGGATACTGCCAAGTATAAGTAAAGTTTCTCATTTGCCTTTGGAGTGTGAAGCAGAGGTGGGCTCGATAAGTATCGCTTCAATTCTTCCAATGCCTGTTGGCATTCCGGAGTTCAGGCGAAATCATTTTTCTTTTTGAGCAGGGAGAAAAACCTGGGGCTCCGATTTGATGACCTCGAGATGAATCGACCCAAGGCAGCTATCAGTCCGGTCAGCCTTTGTACGACTTTTACACTATCTACGATGGTGATGGTCTTGATTTTATCGGGGTTGATTTTGATCCCCCATTTGATACCATGAAGCCAAGGAATTTGCCTGATCCGACCCTGAAATCACATTTCTCGGGCTGAGTTTCATGAAAATGAGCCAAATGGTCCTCTGCGCGTAGGGACTTAACTAGCATGTCGTCAATATAAACTTCCATTGACTTACCTATTTGTTCTTCGAACATTTTGTTAACTAGGTGTTGATATGTAGCTCCTGCGTTTTTTAGCCCGAAGGGCATTACATTATAGCAATAGGTTCCATACTTGGTGATGAAAGAAGTCTTTTCTTGGTCTTCTCGGTCCTATTTGAATTTGGTTATACTCGGAATAGGCATCGAGAAAAGTAAGTATCTCGTGGCCGGCCGTGGCATCGATCATGCAATCCATGTTAGGCATTGGAAAAGAATCTTTTGGACATGCTTTGTTTAAGTCCTTATAGTCTACACACATTCTACGTTTGTTCCCTTTTTTAGGTACTACCACTACATTAGCTAACCATTATGGATATTTTACCTCCCGAATGGACCCTATTTTGAGAAGTTTAGTTACCTCATCCTTTATGAAGGCATGCTTTACCTCGGATTGGGGCCTTCTCTTTTTCTTCACCGGTCTGAACTGGGGTCCATGCTCAGTCGATGTGTTGATATCTTCGGTGAGATCCCTGTCATGTCTAAATGGGACCATGAAAAATAGTCCATGTTATCAATAAGAAATTGAATAAGTTTTTTTCCTGAGTTCGGGGGTTAACCCCGTTCCCAGGTATACCTTTCGCTTGGGCAGGTACTCGATCAATATCACCTGTTCCAGCTCCTCGACCGTTGATTTGGTGATAACTGAATCTTCGGGAACAACAAAAGTCCAGGGAGTTAGAAAATCCTCCTCTTCTTCTTCATCTACTACCTGTTTCTCTGATTCGGTCGAGGATGGGGGCGGTGATTGCTATTTGGCCGTCTGTTTTCCTTTGGTTCTCGATTTTTCTAAGGTCAATAATGCGGAGATCGGTGTCACTTCCTTGACCACGAACATTTCTTTTGCAGCATGCTGCTCCCCGTATACCATTTTTACACCATCCGTTGCCGGGAACTTTATCATTTGGAAAAGGGTCGACGGTACTGCTCTCATATTTTGGATCCAAGGCCTTCCTAGTAGTGCATTATACCTCATGTCGCCTTCGATGACATGGAACTTAGTATCTTGGATGGTTCCAGACACGTTCACTGGTAGGATAATCTTCCCCTTAGTCGTTTCACTGGACATATTGAAGATGTTGAGGACTCGAGATGTAAGTACAATCTGGTCCAGCAGGCCGAGTTGCTCCACGACCCTTGATCTGATGATGTTTGTCGAGCTACCTGGATCCACTAAAACACGCTTAACTTGAACTTTACTTAACAAGATAGAAATTACCAGAGCGTCGCTGTGTGGCTGAGAAATGTCTTCTGCTTCTTCGTCATTGAATGATAAAGTGCATTCGGACACATAATCTCGGGTCCGCTTTTCTCTAGTGATCGATACCCTGGTGCGTTTGAATATGGGTCCCTGCGGAACATCGACCCCACCGACGATCATATGAATGACATGTTGAGGTTCTTCTTGTTCATTCTTCCTGTTGATGTTTCTTTCCCTGAAGTGATTCTTAGCTTGGTCACTGAGGAATTCTCGAAGATGGCCCTCGTTGAATAGTCGAGCTACCTCTTCCCTTAATTGCCTTCAATCCTTGGTCCTATGACTGTGTGAGCCATGATATTTGCACATTAAATTTGGATTCCTTTGAGAAGGATCGATCTATATGGGTCTGGGCCATCTAGTGTATTTGATCCTTCCGATAGCCGATACGATTCCTGATGCATCGATGCTAAATTTGTATTTTGATAGCCGATGTGCTTCTGTGGGATCTGCATACTTGTTAAAACCAGACTTGCTCATAAGTCCCCAAGAACTTTTTCCTCGATCACCTCTTCGATCGTTCCGGGTGGAATTGCGTCCCAAACCATTGTTCCTTCGATCTACAATATATGGTTGGTATCGATCTTTATTCGACCTCGGCCCTCTATCGACGTCCCTCAAATTTTTACCTGTCGACCTGTTTGGATGTACTGAACTGGAAGGAGCTCCCAATTGGTCATCCTTGACCCTGATCTTTGATTGATACCGATTGTGAACATTTGCCCAAGTTACAGCAAGGTATTCGATCAAATTTTGTTTCAACTGACGTGATGCTATAGAACTCTGTTCATTCAACCCTTGAGTGAAAGCTTGAACGTCCCAATCATCTGTGACCGGTGGAAACTCCATGTGCTCCATTTGGAATCGAGACACGAAATCCCTTAGCATCTCATTATCCCTTTGTCTCACCTTAAAGAGGTCCGATTTCCTTGTTGCGACCTTTATGGCCTCGGCGTGCGCTTTTACAAAAGAATCCGCCAACATGACGAATGAATCGATGGAATTTGGTGGCAGGTTGTGATACCAAATCATTTCTCCCTTTGATAGGGTTTCTCCGAACTTTTTCAGCAGCATAAACTCGATCTCGTCGTCCTCCAAATCATTACCCTTAATGGCGCATGTGTAGGAGGTAACATGCTCATTGTGGTCAGTGGTCCCTTTATATTTGGGTATGTCGGGCATACGGAACTTCTTTCGAATGGGCTTCGGAGCCGCACTCGGAGGGAAAGGTTTTTGCACAAACTTCTTCGAATCCATTCCTTTCAAGATAGGTGGTGCCCCTGGTATCTGGTCAACTCGAGAGTTGTAAGTCTCCACCTTTTTATCATTAGCTTCAATCTTCTTCTCCCCTATTTCAATTCCCTTAGTGAGCTCCTCGAGCATTTTCATTACTACAGGATCAGTCCCCGATGTGTTATCGCTCAATCTTTCCAGTAATGGCTCGGTATAGCGAGTAACCTCTAGCTCGACCCTATTTGGAGCTCTGTGCTTGTTTTGTAACTGAGTAATGGCGGTTTATTGAGCCTGAAGCATTTTGAATATCACTTGGAGACTGACTCCTTCGTCTCCTCTGCCCTGCGTACCACGACCATCAGATCGACCTTCTCTGCGTACACTCCCCTCGAGATCTGCGCCCAAATTCGCATTCAGAGCAACGTGTGAACTGACGTCGATCGGGTTGATGGGCAGTATTCCTCCGAGATCAGCCTGTGGCACCTCGATTCCCGGAGCAATCACATTTTCATTTTCCCCGTGAAGTCCGAGGCCATTGTCACCGTGTGTGGATGCGTTTTGTGAGTTTGACATGTTTCAACCTAAAAGCAAAAATTCTTGACAAAGACAAGCGTAAAATAGTCTGTTTTACCAGAATCAGTACCGAATAATCACTATTATCCTTAGCCCCACAGTGGTCGCCAAACTGTTTACCTCGAAATTCGAATAACAATTAAACTTGTATTATGGTTATAAGGATACGTGATCTAGGGTGTGTTTGGTGAAGGAAAATATTTTTCGGAAAATATTTTCTAATTTTCTCATGTTTGGTTGGTTTAAATATTTTGAAAAATATTTTCCTTATCAACTCATTTTCCTCCAATTGGAGAAAAATATTTTCCTTATCAAGACAAGGGAAAATATTTTTTCGAAACTTCTTCTCAACCTTCCCCACTCTATTCCCCACCCTCACCAACCCACCCCACTCCCGCCNACACCCACCCACCTAAACTTACCTAATGCCTACCCGCCCCACCCCTCTCGCTAAAAAGGATTTTTTCAACTCCCCCTCGCAAAATTTTTTTTTTACTTTTTTTTTTTGTAATTTCAAATTTCTATGTTTTCATTTTTCTGCATCACCCACCCCCACACCCCCACTCCCACCCCTACCACCCCTACCCACCATCCCCCCTCC
>ML364640.1:0-12517 GCA_005239505.1 Nicotiana paniculata
ACATCACCAAATTGATATTCAAAGTCTTGAGAAACTTGATTTAGCAATAGTTTAGTATTTTATTGACTCAATTTATACGTAAATTCCTTGTGGGATCGACTCTGGGCGTAATACCCCGGATTATATTTGCAACGCCCGCTTAGTCTTCTACAAGACATAGTTGAGCGTGATCAGGGGGTCTACTGTTATAAGATGATTCCATTCAGCTTAAACAATGTTGGGGCCACCTATATGAGAGTTATGACCACTATCTTCCATGATATGATACATATATAAATTGATTTTTATGTGGATGAAATCATGATCAAGTCCAAGAGAGCCACCGACCATACATCAGATTTGAGAAAATTCTTCGACAGGCTGCGAAAGTACAACTTGAAGTTAAACCCCACAAAGTGTGCATTCAGCGTTCCTGCTGGGAAATTGCTTGGGTTCATCGTCATCTACCGAGGAATAGAACTGGATCCATCAAAGGTCATATCCATCCAAGAATTTCCACCGTCAAAGAACAAGAAAGATGTGATGAGTTTCCTGGGATGGCTTAACTACATCAGCCGATTCATAGCCCAGTCCATGGTTATATGTGAACCAATATTCAAGATGCTGAAGAAAGATGTTGCGACCGAATGAACCGATGATTGTTAGAAAGCTTTCGACAGAATCAAGGAATACTTGTCAACATCACCAGTCTTGGTCCCGCCAGAGCCAGGTAGACCCTTTCTACTCTGCAGTATTAGATGGAGCTTTTGGATGCGTTCTGGGGAAGCACGACGAGACAAGAAGAAAGGAACATGCTATTTATTAGCTAAGTAAGAATTTCACTCCCCATGAAGCACGGTATTCTCTACTGGAACGTACCAGCTGTGCTCTAACCTGGGTAGCCCATAAGCTGAGGCATTACTTCAGTGCCTACACAACGTATCTCATATCAAGGATGGATCCCTTGAAATATATATTTCAGAAGCCCATGCCCACTGGCCAAATTGAAAATCCTACTGAGTGAGTTCGACATTGTCTATGTGACTCAGAAAGTTGTCAAGGGGCAAGCACTGGCAGCTCATCTTGCCGAGAACCCCATGGGAGGAGAATACGAACCCCTGAAAACATATTTTCCCGATGAAGAAGTGTCATTCATAGGGGAAGACATTGCATAATCCTATGACGGGTGGAGAATGTTCTTCGACGGAGCAGCCAATTTCAAAGGAGTCGTCATTGGAGTTGTTCGGATATCGGAAATAGGTCAACACTACCCGGCATCTTCCAAATTCAGATTTCCCTGTACCAACAATATGGAAGAATGTGAGGCCTGCATCTTAGGGCTCAATATGGCCATTGACATGAATATCCAGGATTGCTAGTAATTGGTGACTCAGATCTGCTAATACACAAAGTACAAGGAGAATGGGCTACCAAGATTCCAAGATATTTCCATATCTGCACAATGTGCAGGAATTGAGGAAAAGGTTCATAAAGACAGAATTTCGGCACGTCCCCAGAATTCAGAACGAGTTTGCCGATGCATTGGCCACTCTATCATCCATGATACAGCACCAGATACGAACTTCATTGATCTTGTTCCAATAAATATCCATAGCCAACCGGCACACTGTGCCCACATTTAAGAAGAAGCAGATGGAAGACCATGGTTCCACGACATCAGGGAATACTTGTCAAAGGGAAAGTACCCGGAGCTTGCAACTCACAAATGCACTCTCCGGAGATTGTCCAACAATTTCTTTCTCAACAGATGAAACCTATACAGGAGAACTCCCGACTTGGGATTATTGAGATGTGTCGATGCAAAGGAAGCTTTCGGACCACTTGAAGAGATACACGCTGGGACCTGCAGCCCACATATGAATGGTTTTGTTTTAGCAAATAAAATACTCAGAGCCGGTTACTTCTAGATGACCATGGAAACACACTGCATCCATTATGTTCGTAAATGCTATCGATGTCAGGTATATGCAGATATTATAAGGGTACCCTCAAATGAGCTCAATGCAACAAGCTTGCCTTGGTCGTTCATCACCTAGGGAATGGACGTCATTGGACCGATAGAGCCTACCGCCTCAAATGGACACAGGTTCATCTTAGTAGCTATTTATTACTTCACCAAGTGGGTCGAAGCAGCATCCTACAAAGCAGTGACTAAGAAAGTCGTGGCAGACTTTGTCCGCGACCATATTATTTGTCAGTTTGGAGTTCCAGAATCAATCATCACCGACAACGGCTCCAATCTAAATAGTGATCTGATGAAATCCATGTGCGAGACTTTCAAAATCAATCACAATAATTCCATAGCCTATAGACCTCAGATGAATGGAGCTGTAGAAGCCGCCAACAAGAACATCAAAAAGATATTGAGAAAGATGATAGAAAAGCAAAAACAGTGGCATGAAAAATTATCATTCGCCTTACTGGGATACCGCACCATAATCCGCACATCAACCGGGGCAACTCCTTATTTACTGGTTTATGGTACGGAAGTTGTTATCCCTGCCGAAGTGGAGATCCCTTCCTTAAGAATCATACAAGAAGTTGAGCTCAGCGACACAGAATAGATAAAAGGTCGCTACGAGCAGTTGGCCCTCATAGATTGGGAAAGGATGAATGCAATATGTCATGGTCAACTTTATCAGAATAGAATGTCCAGAGCCTTCAACATGAGAGTCAATCCAAGACAGTTCACACCAGGGCAGCTGGTGTTAAAGAAGATTTTTTCACATCAAGATGAAGCCAAAGGGAAATTTTCTCCCAACTGGCAAGGTCCGTATATGGTTCACCGAGTATTGACAGAAGGAGCTCTCATACTTGCATAAATAGACGGAGAAGTTTGGCCAAAGCCAATCAATTCAAATGCAGTCAAACGATATTATGTGTAACTTTCTATGCTTTTCGTTAATGATGTAAATTGAACTACGCCTGACTTGATTCCCGTTTAAGAGGGGATACGTCGGAAGCACTATGGGTTCGGTCCTAATCCAATAAAAATCTCATTTCCCCCGCAATTGGAAACAGGGGAAGAATTTTGAGGAGGGCCCTCAAAATTCTGAAGCAAGTTCAGTCGATCGCAGCATGTACAACGGTCAGAATCGTCAACCATCTAACTAGGGAATAATTTTGAGGAGGACCCTCTAAATTCTGTAGCATGAGTGGTTTCAATGTCTTGAACCATGTCACGGTCATCGATTCATCTAAATTTCTCATAATATATTTTTACTATGTCTTTATAAAATCATGCACGTTTTCAAAATATAGCTCTGTTTAGCAAACGCTACCCCGATGACGCAAACAGAATCATCAGACCAAGCAGAGAGAAGCAAGTAAAGCCAGCGGAGACACGAATCAACCTCCCCCATCTACAAAACTCACATTTTTTCCTTAGATGTAGGGACAAAGGATAGACATGCCGCAAAGTCACAATCCTCACAACAATCGCGTTATCAAAATCTACTACCAGCAAAGAAATTCGGTTGCTATCTGCTATTCATTCTACTTTCGGCATAAGGCTAAACGTTGCCTTCCATTGCATAAGGCTAAGCTCTACCTTCATCCTGCATGAGGTTAAGCTCTACCTCCCCCATCTGCATAAGGCTTATCTCTGGCTTCCCTTTGCATAAGGCTAATCTCTGCCTTCATTTGCATAGGACTAAGCCCTGTCCCGCAACTTGCATAAGACTAAGCTCTCTCTCCACCTTGCATAAGGTTAAGCTCTACCTCCGCATTCGCACAAGGATAATCTCTGCCTTCATTTGCATGATACTAAGCTCTGTCTCCATACCTGCAAGAGACTAAGCTCTGCCTCCGATTTACATTCTTTTCATCGAGACTATGCGCTGTTTCTCCAACATTATCTACTTTGCTCTTTTTTCGGACTAAGCTCTGCCCTCCACTTCGCAAGACTAAGCTTTGTCTTGTTGACATCATGTTATTACATCATGGGCTGAAATATCACCAACCTGTCCAAAGGCGTCATAGTTCGGAGGCACCATCTTCATGGCCCGAGAACGTCATGTCATGGCCTGAGGATCTCTCTCAATTTTGCATATCATTATTCAAAGGCGTCATCGTTCGGAGGCACCATATTTATGGCCCGAGAACATCATTTCATGGCCTGCGAAACATTCATCAAACAATTCATCGCCCAGGACATCATGGTCTGAGGACGTCATCCCTAACCGTCCGAAGACAACGTTCATAGTCCAATGGGAGCTTGCATCATGTTTAAATTTATGCATAGTATACGCCTGTATTGCTTGTATTTGCAGGTAACCCGGCAAGAGACGGATACCCCGCAGGAGCGATCTCGCTCCAGTTCTCCCAGCCATATCAAACCTAACCTCTCCCGTAGAAACGTTCATTCATCTAGCCCTAGATGTTGCATTCGTTATTGTGATGACTTCATCGGTAAACTTTGCCGATTGATCCAGAACTACATACGGCCTGATTCCTGTAAAACCTAGGATATCTAGGCAGCTCAGAAGCTAGGGTGCGACCTAAATCTCTCCCAAACCGTTTCGCTCGGTCAAAATTGGCCATCATGTCTTTACCCAACAAACTCTTTCATCCTTTCCGGGTAAAGAGGGGCAGCTGTTGATACCCAATTTTTCCTCAAAATATTTTAAATTTGCATATATAGCTTCAAAATCATGTATCAATAGCAATTGATATTTTTCCATAATTTCCCTATAGTTGTATTAATTTATCCAGCATTTTATTGCCAACAAGTAATTATAAAATTGCATTACAAATGATTTCAAAAGTATTTCTTAGTTTCATTAATTATTTTTGATCATATTAAGACCAATTTTTTTTATAATTAGCCAAATTGGCACCTTTTGGATATAATTGCAATAACTTTGCAATTATAGCCCAATCATACGATTTTATACTATTTTTTCAGAAATTAAACATTTGTATTTTTAAAATACTAAGTAATCATCTTAATTATTTTCTACGCATAAAATTCATTTTTATTATTAACAGCTATATTTATAAATTATTTTAATTAATTTACATGGGGTATTTAACAGATAGCCACTTCCATTTCATTTATAACCTAATTAAACCAGACCTTAGTCTGATTAAAAACGGCCCAAATACCCCAAGCCCAATACACTATCCTACCCGACCCAATCCATTGTCTAATCTGGATCGTTGATCAATGTTAATCAATGGTCCAGATCTCCCCTTTCCTTAATTAACCCTAGAGACTACCCCCTTCCCCTCTCATTTCACTCTTTCACTCCGCCCTTACATATCTCTCTCATCTCTCAAACTCTCTCTACTATACCTGACTTCTCACCGGCCGTCGACTTGCTGGTAACTATGATGGTCTCACCACCATCCCAACCTCCATGGCTCCTTTCTACACCGGGTTATTGCTGCCTTGAGGTCCTCAAAAGAAGCAGAAGGCGGTTCACTCACCTCCCATGATTTTCATGTCATTCTCAGACCGTCCATGACCATCTGAGTAAGATCCTCCCATCTCCGGCTAGAACATGTGGTTTCTAAGCCGACTATCTCTCTCTCTCTCTCTTTGGGTTCTCTCTCTAAAACCCTAATTTTAACACTGGATTTCTTATATCTGCAACAGATCTGAGTCTATTCGAGTTATCTTTACTGTTTTCTTAAAGATTTTTCTGATTTTTTCTGAAGCATCTCTTCATTTTCAAACTAGGGTTTCTTAACCCTTTTTAGAAAATGATTCTTCTTCTGATTTCAGTGTTATTCTGTGACTTTCATTATGTTTAAACGATTTACTTAAGTTTTTCCTTTATCTGATTTATTATGTTGAAAATCCTAAGTTTCTTGGTTTAATCTTTGGGTTCTGAGTTCGTCTTTATTGTTCGTTCTTTCAACTTGTTTGCATGTTTGATTCTCATAAATCTGCTTCGATTAATTTAAGTTTTTTGTGATTTCTACCCTATTATGTTCATTAGGGTTTTCGATTGTTGCTTCTTCCGCCTATATCATGTCTATTCTGTTAAGTCATACTATGTTCTATGTGAATCCCTAATTTTGTGTGATTTTCACCCTATTTGGCTTACTAGGGTTTCTAATTCTGCCTATTTCTGCCTATTATGTGCTTACCTCGCTAACTATCAGAGGTTTATGTTTATCAGTACTATATTCAATTTTGAATCCCTAATTCGATATGATCTTTACTTTACCATGTCTATTAAGGTTCTAATTCTTGCCTTCTGCCTTGCTTATCATGTGTTTATTTTGTTCAATTTGTGTTGATTCCCCCTAATCAGTACTATTTCCTATTTGAACCATTGATTCACTATGATTGATACCTTTCACTAATTCCTTATGATGATTTCCCTGCTGATTTTCCGACCTTAGCTTATTTCTTGCCTTATTTTATGGTCGACTATGCTGTCAAATTAATTCTCATGTTATTTTATTAATTAGAATCCTCTGAACCTAGTCTCAATTACATGTTCTATACCAGTACTGTGCTGAAATTATTTCCTTATTGTGTTATATTCAGGTCATATGGCATCTTTCCTTATTTATTGCATGGCAATTACCATTCAAAGTTAACTCCTTAATTGAAGGGAGTACTTATATTGATCTTATGTTGATTGATTCTGATTCCCCAATCACTGCCTGAGTTTGATTGTTACCTTATCCTACCTAGTTTCAAACTACTATATATGCTCTCTCTCATTGACACTAAACAGACAAACACATTAGTTCAAACTCTATCTCCTACACTCAAAGTTTTCTGCTCTCTTTCTGTATCACTTACTATTATTCTAAGTTATCCGGCTGCAAGCCAAGGCTAACAATTGTGCTCTCCTTCCCCCTTAACCTTTGTGTTTACTATCCCTTTACTGGTATGCTCTGATTTTCAATTTAAGTCCCAAAGCCAATATATTTCTTTTACTGCTTCAATTTATCATGTTCCTGATCTGTTTCTATCTATTGTTTTGCTTTTCAACATGCAATTGACCTCTTTACATCATTGTTTCATCTAGTACGCTAATTATGTCTTAACTCTTTAGGATTAGCATGTTCTTATAAACTTGTAATCTGATTCAATATGACTCAATTTTGTTTTGATGCTTGTGTACTAGTAGCCTAGTTCTGGTATGCCTTATTGATTTGTTACCTTAAGTTTCCCTGATGCTATGCTCAATCATGTTTAGTGCTTATATGTCCTCCCTACTGCTATGAAATCCTATACTATGTCATTTCCCAATTCCATGAACCCCCCTAAGCACTTCTGATTCTGTGACTATGTTCTAATTAGCATTCCTGAATTCATGTCTCACTATTCACACTATTAGATACCCCTTAATTGCAAGAGACTTGTGTTTATTATATGTGTATTATGTGTCCCTAGTCCCCAATTATCCATGCGTGAAGGGCTGTTATTTGAGTATTGCTGAACCTGTTTGGGCTCTGTGTTTGATCTGTTGTTCGTTTGATTTCACCACTCTTATCAAAAAACATTTACTGCTAAACAACTCTCCTATTTTATAAAACTATTGTAACTGAATCCCTTCTTTCATATATTGATTTCCTATTTAAACCCTTTTCAAAACTATGTCAAGCACTCTCACTCTACTTTTAGGTCCTCAAGTTCTGCCCCTCCAGTGTATGACTGCCTTGGGATTCCTGTGAGATCCCTTTGAATTCTGATGCACTGGGCCTGGCCCTTTTACACTTCACTTACTCAATTATGGTTATGAAATCTGGGTGTGAGCACTGCCCGGGATCCCTTGAGGTACTTAGGGAACTCTAACACACCTGGATATGATAAAGGTTATGAAACATTTGGGCACTTGAGGTTCTGGGCATCTGGGCCTGTTTTTCAGGCTCCCTGTAGTTTAATTTCTTCTTTTCCTTTATCTATTTATGTAATTTACTCAGTTGGTCTGTAATAATTATCTGTACACAGATATTGGGGATGGCTAGTGAAGTGGGGAGGGTAGCCATATAGTTTTGTTAACATCATCAGGTAGAAATCATGTTTTATGCTTTAAATTGTTTCTATCTGCATTAGAATCCATGTTTTAGGACCAGCATGTTCATTCAAACCATGTCAAGCATGCACTAGATACCATGTTCCTAGGATTTTATGTATACTGTTTCAGCATCTCATCCATGCTTTATGTTTATCGCTTAGAAATCCTGCTAGGACAATAAACAACGTTAACATAAAAGTTGTTACTCCTGTGCATTCAAAATCATGTCTCCATCACCCTGTAACTCTTTGTGCATTTTAGAAATCATGCCTTTAGGAATTCTGTGCGTCCTGAAATTATGTCTTAACCATCCTGCATTTATGTGTGCATATTAGATATCCTGCCCTAGAATTTCGTTTACATCTGCTTAACCACGCCTACTTTAACTACTGACTCACAAAAAAGGTAGAAACAGTGTCACATCTAATTGTCTTTCCCTTAATAAAACTAGTAACAATTTCTGCATAATCATATCACCTAGATTAACATGCTTTTAGGTAAAACAACTTCTGAACTATTTTAACAATTCTAGTAATTATTATGCACAATCCCACACCTAGGCAAGCCTTAGGTAACCAATCTCTTTAAAAGCTGGAACACTGCTTGGTTGTGTCTACTGTTTAAAGACACATGTTTTAAAATCAGTAGACAACTGATTAGTTCCTTGCTATTGAGTTTATAAAATTGAAACTGCATATCTTCTGTGTTTTGATATTCACTTAGACGTCATGTTTTAGGATCCTGCTTAATAATACTGCCCTTGTTTGTGTTTGAGACGTGTTGTTTACATGCAATATTGGTGGAGGTAAACCTGAGCCTCTTAATTGCTTCTTTCCTATTTTTATATGCTAAAGTCCTATTTATTCTTGCATGTGGCCTAGTATTTTCTCCTTTTAAACCTTAAAGGTCTGTCTAGAACTACCTATAGGTAGAGGTCCTAATCTCCTCCAGAACCATTAAGAAGGGACGGGTAACAGCACATCTAGAGGTCGTTAAATAAACTCACTTAATAACCACTAAGGGGTGGGAAGGGTAGACATGGATATGATATCCGGTGCGCTAATGCCACGTGTAGCCCCTCTTCTAAGGAGTGATCACCGAGCATTGTACTGATGTGATCCTATAGGATAAACAACCTAGGATCCCCCCCCCCCCTCCCTTACATATGTGTGCTTGGNAGCCTCTTAATTGCTTCTTTCCTATTTTTATATGCTAAAGTCCTATTTATTCTTGCATGTGGCCTAGTATTTTCTCCTTTTAAACCTTAAAGGTCTGTCTAGAACTACCTATAGGTAGAGGTCCTAATCTCCTCCAGAACCATTAAGAAGGGACGGGTAACAGCACATCTAGAGGTCGTTAAATAAACTCACTTAATAACCACTAAGGGGTGGGAAGGGTAGACATGGATATGATATCCGGTGCGCTAATGCCACGTGTAGCCCCTCTTCTAAGGAGTGATCACCGAGCATTGTACTGATGTGATCCTATAGGATAAACAACCTAGGACCCCCCCCCCCCATCCCTTACATATGTGTGCTTGGACTGCAAATCTTCTCAAAACCTTCATCTACTTACCTATGTGTTTATTGTTTGTATGCGATCTGTTCACAAAGTTTGTTTGGGCCGGGGACAACAGTTGTGGACTTCGAAGGGTTGCCTAACACCTTCCCCTTTAAGTAATTTCAAGTCCTTACCCTATCTCTGGTTATATAATATGTGTTTGTAAATAACCTTTAGTAGGTTCCCTAACGCACCTTAACTCGTTAGGTGGCGACTCTTCAATTCCTTATCCATTTCCCAAAAGGAAACGAGTTGTCCCAATAATGTCGAATACCCTAACCGATCCGAAAGGGGAGGAAATAGGGGGCGCGTCATTGATTACCCATGGATTTCTACACCTAAAACTTGGAATTTTAAAATAAAATTTGGGATTTTTTTCTACACTTTAAGAGAGTGTATCTTTGAGATTTGAGCACCAATTTGTACTCGATTTTTGAAAATAATATATATTTGGACTCAATAGGTTATGGGTCATCTAGTTTTGGTATTTATTTCAAATTTTGAGTACGTGGGCCCGTGTTGACTTTTGTCAACTTTTGAGAAATTTTTTTAGATCGAAACTTTATGGATTGGCGTCGCTTCCTATGGCATTGTTGACTTCCTTAGATGATTTTTGGCTTGGATTTGCATGATTGGAGGGCTAGATCGAGGTTTTGGCGTGATTCAAAGTTGAAGACTAGCCCGGAAGAAGTAAGTATCTTGCCTAAATTTGGTTTGAGGCTAATTTTTTGGTTGGCTGTGATAGTTGGTAAGTGTTGGGGTGACGTATATGTATGGTGACGAGTGATATGCGTGCGCCATGGTTATTCATGCTACGGGTAGTTCTTAGGTCGTTAAATGCCTTATTTTACCATCATGCTTATTTGACATCATATATTCTCCACTTATATGACTACGTGGGATATTATTTATCCTAGAAATTATGTCTTAGGATATTTGCTTATTTGTTGAAGCATAATTGGGTTATTTTTCTAAGTTGAGCTATTTGTCTTAGATGTAGTCATTCTTTTCAATCATGATATTATATCCACGTATTATATCACCATCTTTGTATACACCTTAGATGTTATCTCACACGTTGTTGATGTCCTTACTTGTGAGACATGAATTTGAGCGAATTTGTGGTATGTTAGCATAATCGGTGACGTTTATATTGATTTTGGTATTGTGAGATATTGATTGGCATTTTGAGATCTGAGCAAATTAATGACTAAGTTGGGGCCATAGAGTCGAATTGATATTATTATTGAGGTGACTCGTACACTAGGCCACCTATTGGGCTGAGTGGTATTTATAATAAGGTGACGTGCGCGCCAGGCCATTGGGCTGAGTTATGATAACCGTTGACTTTTGATCAAAGATTGGGCTAAGATACGCCCCTCCGGAGTCAGGTGATAACCCATGATCTTTGGGTCTTGTGAGTGCAGGCACTTAGTATATGTTGAGTAAGGGGCTATATGTCAAGCACTTGTACAGTGCTAAGAGTATGTATGCGTGTGTATGTGACTATCCATGGGCATCTTGTCAGGCGTTGTGAGAGTGTTGAGACTAGATTGAGGGGCACTAGGTGCCAGACAATTTTTATGTGTTGGGATTACACATACTTGATATAAAGTGATTCTTTGTTGATTTGGCGTGTAAATATGACATCACTGGCGGACCTAGAATTTGGAATTAACGGGTTTAGTAAAAAAATGAATGTGCCTAATAGTATAGTAGTGTCGGGTATTATAAATAGGATTTGATCATTTTATTACCCTTTTTCTTGTTATTACAATCTCAAATTTAAGCCATTTTAAAATTGGCATGTTATAATTTTAACAAAGAAACAAATATTTTTAAGAAGGCTAAAAATATTATCTATCTAAATTTTCAGAAAGTTATCTATTTAATTTAACAAATTTTAACTCAAATAATCTAAGTTAACAAATATTTATCTACTCTAAGATATTTAAATAAATCTAGAATTTTTTTTTGTTATTAAAAAAAATTGTTATTTGTAGAGAAACGAGAACAAAAAAAAAATTGAAATAGTAAAAATGGCAAAGGAGAGGGCATGAGAGTAATAAATTTGAATGACATGATGTTGTTTAATTTGGAACACAGATTGTCTTGGCCTTTCGGTTGCACACACTTTATTCCAAGTACGACTTAAAATATTAATTGCGACATCCCAAAACGTGTTCGAACCCAGCACATGTCAACCATTTTGAACCCGCTCAACCACCTCCACAGGGAAGATGTTTGTTCTAGGCGGGTTCAAACATTTTTTTATAGTAGCAATTTTTCTGTTTTAAATACACTTTATTGATATACACAATATCATTTTTCAACGAAGCGGTTTCAACTGACATGCATGCATAGCGTTATATTATTCCTCATGCTAATTTGGTAAGTGATGTCTCTACTTGATGTTTAGAGCTTGATGTGAATGTTTTATCTTGTTAAATATCTGTCTAAGTGAATTATGCAAAGTTGATGCCTTGACCATTATATCTGAAAAGCATGTCTAGTTTTCATCCTTTTGTGTTAAGATGAACCCTGTTATTATTTGGGTTGTGTTGCATTGATGATTTCTGGTGTTGTTTTTATGAGCTTTGTGATCGTGAGAGGAGCATCGTGATCGCAGAAGGTGTTTTGACCTCCCTCTGATTTTCTCATTGCAGCGATGGAGTCATCGTGTTTGCGGAGATTTGTTGCTAGGTGAGGTTTTGGTATCGCATTCTCATGGCAAGTGTCGCATTCGTGAAGGATGGGGCAGTGTAGACGTCGTGTCAGCTGTAATGCCTTGTGTTCACGATGCATAGCTGGAGCTGGGGGAAGTGATCACGCTCAACTATGTCTAATAAAAGACTAAGCGGGCGTTGCAAATATAATCCAGATTATTATGCCCAGAGTCGATCCCACAGGGAATTAACGTATCAAGCAAGCTGTTAGAATACTCAACTGTCACTTGATGTTATTTAAATTAC
>ML364641.1:8030-52186 GCA_005239505.1 Nicotiana paniculata
AAAAAAAAAAAAAAAAGAAGAAAGAACCAAATTAGAATTCTTGAATAAAATCCAAGCTAATCCACATGTTGAAAATATGCAGCTGGAATCAAACCTCCTAAGCTTAAACATAATCATGTTGTGATTACGAATTAATAAAAAGATTACATATTTCAATATAATTAACATGAAAAAATGTTGGAAAAAACGAAAAGAAAAAAGAAGGAACATACCAGAATCTTTGTTTGTGTGTGGATATATTCTCCAAAAAAGGGAAATAAAAAGTACTCCTATTAATTTAAATATATGGTCCAAAATACACTGCAAACAAAAAGAGAAGACAATTTTGATCAAAAGATGTCCATAAAAGGAAAAAAATACCAATAATGAACGAGAGGAGGGGGCAACACAGGGGTGGAGCCTACCTACATAAAATACAAAATTTGAGATAAATTTGTATGAATGAATCAAAAAGATTATATGGGTTGAAAATAGGAATGTGAAAAAGAAGAAGAAGAAAAAGCGAGTTTATCAGCTCGCCTTTGTCTTCCTCCTTTCTCTGTTTTGTATGTTTTTTCAGTTTTCACCCTCTCTCTTTCTATCTCTATATGTTCTTCAATAAACAATAATTAAAACAACCGTAGTTTAATTATAGTCCCTGTTTCAAAGTTGTTTGGTAAGAACGACTTCCACTGGTCCGACGACAGTTATAAGTACGAGGCTGAATTACAATTGGCTCCCCAAATATGTAGTTAATTCAAAACATATGGCATTTTCTATGACCAAAATGAACTCCAATTACGTCTTATCACTGTCGAGTGTAGGGAGAGGAAAAATGAACGGTCATAATTCGAACTATGTAATACGACTATTTTGAATAATAATTTTATGGTTATTGCTCTCCATTTTGACATTTCGTAAAAAAAGAGTTGCCGGTTATATTATTTGTTTACTTTTTTAATCATATACATAGATTATTATATAATTATACATATTTAATACATAAATTACACATATAATATATTCGTTGGCTATTTTTAATTTAAGTTGTAGAATAAGTAGCTATTTGGGTTAATTCTTCAAAAAAGAATTGGCTCCCATTTGGTTGCAATTTTGTCATTTCCGTCGTCTTACCTTATTTGTTAAGGTTTGACTAGACATGGGTATAAGAAAGCTTTTTGAATCTTGTGATATATATATATATATATATATATATATATATTATACCAAAATATCATTTAATTTGAATCTTGTAACTTTATACATGTCATATGAAATTGTTGCGGCCAAACGCACGCACACGTAAGTATACGCAGTCGTCGAGTAATAAAGTAATTAAAAGTCGGATGTCGAACCCACGAGGACTTGTGATTAACTATTAACTAAATTAGACTATCCTAAGAATCTAACAAGAATTAAACCTAGAAATATTTGATTCTAAACTGATTAAAATAAGGAAAAACAAATAGTAAACTCTGAGCAAAAAGATAGCGGATTTTTATGTTATAAATGCGATGAAAACAATCTAGGGTTATGGGCTATCTAACAATCATATTGTATTCTTCAATTAAATTGACTAACTAATTTATCTGGTTTATTGGTTGACAGAGTTAATATTGCTCATAAGAATCTATCGAGTTCTTACTCGCCTATTCAAGCTAACCTAATGCCTATATGTTTGTGGAATTAGAACTAACAAGAACACATTTATAATTCATGTAAATCAATCAAGCAAGGCAATTAGGTATATGTCTATCATAACCGGGAATCCATTCCCCGACGCCCAGGTTCAAGAACTTGCTCTACTCAATCTTATATGCAATCTAGAATTCTCACTTTTGAGTTCAACTCTAGATTCATAGATAGTATTCAATAAGTGATCAAACAATCAAATAATTAAGCACAAGATTGAATAAATAAATCAATACGATAAATCAAGAAATCAAAATCTTAACAACGGTCATGAAAGAACCACAATCCTAGAACGTGAAGTTTTAGCTCCACATAGACATGGTAGCCAAACAACAAATTATACAAAGAAACATAAAAAAAATACTAAGTTTGGTGGAAGAAAAGATAAAACCCGGCCTCCACAGTGTCTCTGTGCTCTCCCTAGGTCAAAAGTTACAAAAATAACGTTTTTACATGTATTTATACCAAGTAGGGTCGGGCCCAGACGAAAACACCTTCTCCCGCGCGAAATAGGACTCTGGCTCTGTAAAATTTTCACAGGTGCGCCGCATGGGACAACGCGTCATGCGGTGTGCTTGTGGGGAACTTCAGAGAGCATACAATTTGAGGGCAGCAACAATTTACACAGTCGCGTCACGCTATGCGACGCCCCACGCGGCGCGCTATGCGACGCCCCACGTAGGGCGGCTGTGGAAATTTAAAAAAATATAAAACATGAAAGTTGTAGCTCTTTTAAACATATTTCCAACGATATATTGTAGAGCCCGGACGAATTTCCGAGTGAAAAGTTATATGTATTTTATTGGACAATGCTCAGTATGTCTGCTCGATTCTTCGTTTCGTTCTTAAAGTGCACTATCATCCGTTGATACCCGAACACGATTCCAACTTAATCCTTAGGATTTTACTCAGACTTCAAAGCTCCAAATAGTTCTAATTCGTTCCATAACATCTACATAACTCGGAATCACTCCTACAAGGCATAAAACACGCAATTAGTGCAAAACACTAGCAATTAAAGCTCAAACTCAATTAAAGTGTAGTAAATTAGAGTGTAATAAAAGACTAAAATACGCAATTATAGATTATCATCAACACCCCAAACTTAAATCATTGCTTGTCCTCGAGCAATCAAACTACACTTTATATAGACACGACCTTTTTAAACAATTCTCCTAACTCATCACACCAAGAATATTTAAAATAGACTAAGCACAAGAGTGTAACATCTTCACCTCAAGATTTGACTCACAAGTACCACGCATTATTCACAACTTACTCACTTACTCTAACATAGAGATCAATGAAATTACCTTTCCTTCATGAATCAAGTTCCCTCACACAACAAAAGAGAGTAGTTCCACACACAACAAACATTAAGAACAATTAGGAACTCAGGATAGAAAGAATTTACTCACTTTCAGAAATAACATTCATATGCCACAAAAGATGCACCATATGCTTGTCCTTTACTAATCGAGCGCATTCAGTCTAGGATCAAGTAAGACTTTAATTGGTTGTAATGTAGGCTGCGGGACGGGTATGATACATTTAAATACAATAGTGATTACACCTCCCTTATCACTTTAATACATACACTTTAACATTTAAAGTCCCACACTTATGTCAAACCATAACTCCACCTTCACATCAATGTATATTAACTCCATACTTCTTTAAGCACAATTTATGTCAAGAGTTACCACTATCAAGGAATATTTTTCACAACAATACAACTATTATTTTTTCTTTCTTTTTTCAATTCAAGTGGCTTTTACTTTTTCAAAACAGTGCATCTTTATCCTTATTTCATTAGTTCCACTCAAAATTCAAACCACCCACCCTATATTTTAACTTTCACAAAGTTCATAACAATTCAAGTGCTCATGATAGGTGAAAAGATTCAAATAGATAGTTAATTCAAACAAATGGGTAAGGCTTGTAATGTGGTTACAAAGAAACAGGATTACAGGATAAAAGGATTAACTACGATACATAACAATTAGGCGGGTAAAATATATATATCTCGCTCAACAAAGAAACGCCTATATCACTTTCAAGACTGAACAAAACTACTATTTCGCTTTGCAAACACACATGGCAAGTTCTAGACATTAAATGCAATGCACAGAATAACACACAACCTCACACACACATGGCACATAACTTACTCAGGATTGGACTAATCAAGACACTCTAGTCAAAGCAGTTAAGCAAAGTTAAGATCATACAATTTAAGGTACTTATACAAGAGTAAAAAATTGAGCCTAAATGTCACAACTAAAGTACTCACTATACTCAAGGCATAACAAAATCAAGAGATATTGCTTCAATTCAAAACATAGCACAAGGTTTCCTACTTGTAACAAAATAAAAACCAACTACACCCGGTTCAAACAAACACCTTTGAAAAGAACCGTGACACAAAGAAAAATCAAGGAGAAATTACTACACTACCTACAAAGAAAATCTTTTTGTCCTTTTTTTTAGACTTAAATCCCTCAAGAAAACTGTCTACGAAATCTATTCTAGGAAAAAGTCCAATTTTTTTTTTCAATTTTTCTTATTTTTTTTATTAAGCTACTAAAACTACTACTACTACTACTACTATACTACACCATTAATTTTTCTAACTCTATAAATAAAATAAGAAGCTAGCTAACAATAAAAAGATAATACACTAATAATATACTAATATAATACTATACAAAGCACAGAGAATCTTCCACCTCATACTTAAAAGAGTGAAATATCCTCAATGCAAGAATATCGCAAAAATAACAAGGGTGAACAAAAAACTCTCTGAAAGGCCAAAGGCCGAAGCAATCGCGGCTCACGGGTACTCAGACTTCCTCCAGACATGGTCCTTTGTGTGGGCACCACACACTTAGTTCTCACCATGTAGCTCGATTTTGCGCATCTTATGGCCTTGATTTCTATACTCATAATCCTACAACATAAAACAACACTACAAATATAATAGAAAAATAAAATAAACCAAAAATAAACAAAAATAAAAGAAAGCAATAAAGCTGGGTTGCCTCCCAACAAGCGCCTAATTTAACGTCGCGGCACGACGTGAATCACGTTTTGCCTCCACCTCGAACTTATGAATTTTGCCCCTAATTTGGCTTCAAGCTTTCTATTATGCTCTTGGGGCGGTGAGACAAATTTAATTGGGCCACACAACTAATATCGCGTTTTACACTTTGGCCTTCGGATGAGGTATGTAATTCTGTCTCTCCGGCACTACGAATTCAAGAATGTAAGTAATCCGTTCCTCATCCATTGGCTCCCCCAAAGGCTCAGATGACTCGATTTCCATGTCATCATCCAAACACAATATTGAAAAATATATGGAATGAGGACCAATACGCCCTAACTCTAGAATTATATTACTCTTTACATTTTCATATTTACATGAACTAGAGTCTTCAAATATATCATTATTTGCTTCCTCACATGGCTCTAGTGTACTTTTCTCAACATGGTCATCATCAACAAAAATATACTCGAATGATCGGCTCTCCACTTTTAGCTCCTCAATTTGGCGTATAAGCTCCTTTTCAGCTTCACACAACTCATTACTATTTTGTTAGGCGTTGGACGCAACAACCTTTGTATTTAATTGAGCTTCCAAGTCGTGAATAGTATCGATCTCTTGTCCTAGTTCAACTCTTCCTTCTATAAAGTGTCTCATCCCATCAGTAATTTCCTCACGTTGAGCCTCATATATTTCTAACTTTTCAGCCTGTTCTACCAGCCAAATTTGACTCAAAATCTCCTCTTTTTCAAAATATTCCTCTTGTTAGTACCCGCTCTGTTCATTCAATTATTCCATATTAGCTTTCATTCTTGTGATTGCTTCCCTCATTCTTTTTATATCTTTTTTGAGTTCATCCTGTTGCTCTGCTACTTGCCTCAAAATATCGCTAATATATGCATCAGGTTCTATATCCTGCACTTCATTACCCCTATCAAACTCACAAACACTGTTAGCAAGATCATAATAAGGGCTCGGAGAAGGATGAAAATAATTAGGACAACCATCCCAATGACCATCTTGACCACCACACATAGCACAAATATTTCACTCAAAGGATTGAGATTGTGCGCACAACTCGCTCCCGGGAATATTATGATAATTTTTCCACCAGTGAGGTCCTCCACAATATGGACAAGGATCTTCAAAATAAGAATAACAATCATTCGAATAACTTTTATTCCAAGATGCCATATTAAAATGAATAAAATAAATACTTAACTAAACTAAAACAACAAAAAAATGAATAGATAAAAAATAAATGTCTAATCTAGAAAAATAGCTAATTTCTAAGTCCCCGGCAACGACGTCAAAAACATGTTGCGTCCAAACACACACGTAAATATACGCGGTCGTCAAGTATAAAGTGACTAAAAGTCGGATGTCGAACCCACGAGGACTTGTGATTAACAACTAAATTAGACTACCCTAAGTATCTAACGAGAATTAAACCTAGAAATATTTGATTCTAAACTGATTAAAATAAATAAAAACAAACAGTGAACTCTGGAAAAAAAAGATAGCGGATTTTTATGTTATCAATGCGATGAAAACGATCTAGGGTTATGAGCTATCTAACAATCATATTGTATTCTTTAATTGAATTGACTAATTAATTTATCTGATTTATTGGTTGATAGGGTTAATATTGCTCAGATGAATCTGTCGAGTTCTTACTCGCCTATTCAAGCTAACCTAACACCTATATGTCTATGGAATTAGAACTAACAAGAACGCATTTATAATTCTTATAAATCAACCAAGCAAGGAAATTATGTATATGCCTATCCTAACCGCGAATCCATTCCCCGATGCTCAGGTTTAAGAACTTGCTCTACTTAATCCTATATGCAATCTAGAATTCCCACTTTCGAGTTCAACTCTAGATTCGTAGATAGTATTCAATTGGTGAACAAGCAATTAAATAATTAAGCACAAGATTGAATAAATAAACCAATACGATAAATCAAGAAATCAAAATCAATATTCGAATAATAATAGTCATGAAATAACCACAATCCTAGAACGTGAAATTTTAGCTCCACATAGACATGATAGCCAAACAACAAATTCTACAAAGAAACATAAAAAAAATACTAAGTTTGGTAGAAGAAAAGATGAAACCCGGTCTCCACGACGGCTCTGTTCTCTCCCTAGGTCAAAAGTTTGTCAAAAGTAATAAAAATAACATTTTTACATGTATTTATACCAAGTATGGTCGGGCCTAGACGAAAATACCTTCTCCCACGCAAAATAGGACTCTGGCTCTGTGAAATTTGCACAGGAGCGCCGCATGGGGCGACGCGCCACGCGGTGTGCTTGTGAACTTCAGAGAGCATGCAATTTGAGGCACTACTAGAAAAATATAAATTTCCCAGGGAAATTTCCCACAGATATATTATCAGTGGCAGTTCCCACAGAAATTTTAAAAAATTCAGTAGGAAATGGAAAATATCTCTTTTACCTTTTTAAAAAAAATGTTCCCACAGACTATAGGTGGGAACTAGTTGGCGCAAAAAATTGCGTAATTTTTTTCCCACCAAATCAGTGGGAATTTCATTAAAAATAAAATTATTAAAATCTACCCAGTGAAACCGTGGGAATTAAGATAAAAAAATTATTTTACTATTCCCACTGATGCAGTGGGACGCTCAAAATATTAAATTCTAACAGTTTGTCCAAAAACCCGCGAGCCTAAAAAATATTTCACCAAAAAGCGCGAGCTTAAAAGTTATTTTACCAAAAAAATTGAATTTATGTAAGGAAATTCCCATAAATTTACCTAGTGAATCGGTGGGAAAGTAATTAGGTATACCCCTTATTTTCCTTCTATTTCACTCCATCCTTCTCTTTCTCTCTCGTTTCCCTTCGCAGATTCTGCCCATTTTCAGAAATTAGAGGTCTGCAAATTTGGTAACCCCCCCCCCTCTCTTTCTCTCTCCCACTCCCCCCTCTCTCTCGCTCCCCCCTCCCCTCCTTTCTTTTTCCTTTCCCTTTTCTGATTTTACCCTAAATTAGGAGCTGTATCTTTAGGAACATGGAATAATTGACTATAGAATGAGAAATATTAGGGAGCTGTATCTGATTTTACCCTTGTCTGACTCCTCCTTGGTGGTTCTAGATGAGAAAGATTAGGTAGATGTGAAGTTTTTTTCATTTTCAAGATTTAATTTTTTGCTGTTAACGAACCATTATGTGATTTTGTCATTATTGATTGTTTGCTATTGTTTTGGTTAGTTTAATTGCATTTATTGTACTCACCTATGTTATCAATTGTCAAGAATTGCTTCTTTTGTAGTTTTGTTGCTTTAGTTAGTTAATGTATGATGAATATGTGTGCTGTGATTATCTTTAGGAACATGAAATAATTGACTATAATTGAAACATTTGTTTTGCTGCTCTCAGGATATGTACTCATATGCCACCAAATAGATCCATCTTGTCTGTATCTAAACAGAAAAAGGGCTGTTGGAAAAAAAGAGAGAAGAAAATGGTGTATTCGGTACAAACGAAACATCTATCCTTGCATTAAAAAAATTCTGGTAGAAAATGATCTTATTTTAAGAAATTATTTTGTTAATTAATTTTTGGTTGGCTACAAGTAGTTAGTAGTGGCATAAAGTATGACGATGTTTGTATTGTAATAATTTCGAGAAAGGTTAACAATGTTTGGGTGAAGCAAGTAGTATCTTTTTAAAGAAACATACCCATTTTAATAAAAGAAAATATAGGCTAATATATGACAATAGACCCAAAGGTTCCATTTGATTTTCCTTGTCCTTCAAGTTATATACATATGTTACACAAACGTTTTTTCACTTTTCCTTTACAATAAATTTCCTACACTAATCAGCATTGTGTTCCGCTGGTGCTCTTGGTTTCCTTTTCATTTCTCTCTTTTCTTGTTTAATTATTTGGGTATCATGTGGTTGTCACTTTCTAGACTCTTAGCTATTGGTCACATTTGTTGGTTTGCTGTGGTTTTGGTTTTTGATGTTGGTAGAAAATAGGCGTTGAGGAGTGTTGTTTATCAACATTCCACAATTGAAGGAACAATAATTTTTTTTTCATGGGGATAAATGTTATGGTGGTCAAAATCTTTTTTCTTCTTTCCCTTCGTGGGTAGGTGAATTGAGTGGGCGACTAGGGACTGATTGAATGTTTGAAACTTGAAAACAATAAACATGGTACTGTTTGGCATCGTCTGCCAATATAGTTTTTCTTCGAGAATCCATTTGAGTTGTTAGATTTTATGTATGACATCTTAAGATAGAGAATCCGATGATTTAAAACCTTTAGATCTGTTGTTTATGCCCAAAGACCTTTTCATATTAGACAGATATTCTTCTGTGCTTTTCAATGTTCCAACTTTGATTTTCCTCTCTTTGAATATATAGTTCCAACTTCGATTCCTGTCTTAGCTCATACAAGAATCTCAAACTCTCTGATAAGTAAGTAATGACAGGTCTCTCAATAACGTTTTCTGTTGTGATGTACTAGCTTTTTTTTCCTGGAGCTAACAGATCAATTTATAACTTTAGTTACCACTATCTGTTTAATAACACCAATTTTGAGATAGAAAATATTCAACAATTACAGTTTAACCATTCATCTTATAAATAATTTTAGCTTTGCGCACTTTTTTATTTTTACTTCTCTGATCATTGCTTTGGCTTATTTACATATTTTTTTACAAACATATTTTTTTAAGTATAATTATTATCTCTTTTGCTCCTTTTGAAAATTGAACTAGGAAGTGAAGATACAAAAGTGTGGAAGAAGACAAAATCAAGTTATAAGTCTTGAGGTAACTTCATTTGCTAATCTCTAAGTTGGTTTCAGTTGTTAAATGTAAGTTAAGCTGTTAAATTGCTAGAACAACTACATGAATTCATATTGTGTTTACCTTGATAAAAAATCCTTTATTGTGAATATTATATCTATCCTCCAAGTTTAATTTTATTTATCTAGAACCATAACCTTTTCTTGACTTATAAAAAGACGAATAAAAGTGAGTTCTTTAAGGTATACTATTCATAATTAACTGTAAACTAAGTGAGTTCTTTAAGGTATATTATTCAAGATTAATTGTAAAATAACTTGAGACGAATAAATTGTTCTAAGTCTATTCATTTGTTTGTGTGTATTTGTGTACTAGATGGACCGTGAACATCGTAGATGGATGTACGATAGGAATCATCCTAATCGTTGTGGATTAAAGGAAGAATTTATACACAGTGTGTAGTTGAACCTATATTCAAAGGTGCAATTGTTTACAGATTGTCACATTGGGTCATTGACACAATATCAACTAGAGGATAAAGTGTGTGTGTGTGTGTAAATGAGAAAGGGAGAGCAAGAAAGGAAATGGGGTGAGAGAAAATGAAGCAGCTGAGTTGGTTTTGACAATCACAGCCGCTAATCAGGCTTCTGTGACTTTCTGAATTTGGTCTTGTTTTAAAGATCCATTTTTTTGCTTGTTTATTGAGGATAATTTGTTCCACTTTATTGGGTCAATGTTCTTCATGTGAACACCGCTTTGTATTTTAATGTTGTAGGTACCAATGACACTATTAAAACAGTTTTGCTTCCAGATTTTGTTCTCTGGTTTATTTTTTTTAATTCAAATAATAAAAATATTGATTTTTTATTAATTTGACAAAAAATGGTAGCATTGAATGGAGCATTACAATTTTCTCACTTCCAACACTTCCTAATACACTTGTTATGGGAATTCCTTTGTTAATTTCTATGTATGGTGAGTATTCTGGTAGTTTAATGGTACAAGTTGTGGTGTTAGAGTGTATTATTTGGTAAACTCTTTTGCTTTTCTTGTTCGCATATCGTGGGGCTAAGATGCTTTTTTGGAGTTAATCTGAAGCCACTCCAGATAGTCCTAGACCAAACTTCAGTTTCATCTCCTATAGTGATCACTTTTATAGAAGAAAGCAAATTTTGTGTTGGTGCTGCTTGAAATTGGGCGTATGAAGCATCCTACCTTACCACTTGCTTCCCACTCCCAAGTTGTAACTGATAATGTATTTAACAGGAAAAATCTTTAAAAAGACCAGCTACTCAAGATGAGGTATTTGAGTATACACATATGAAGAAGCTAAAGAATAGAACAAAGACAACTTGGATCAAGCCACGAGTCGAGACAACATATGTAAGATTTCAAGTTACTTTTGAATATTTTTCATTAATTAAATTTCTTCATATAATAGTTGTAACTTTTTTATAAAATACTTTCAAACAATACTTAGAGGAGTTCATTCAAAGCCAACCAACTGATGATCAAGGAAATCCAATCCAACCATCCCCGGAGAATTATATGGACTTGTGGATTAAGGCGGCTGGTGGCGTACATAAGGGAATAGTTTACGGCCTTGAATCAGAGTTTAGTTCTAGTCGTCGGTCTTATGGTGGCTCATCTTCCTCACGGTCCTCGATTAATCAGGATGAGTTTGAGCTATTGAATAGAAGAATAGCATAGATCACTGAGTTGTATGCACAGGAAAGGGATGCGCGGGAGGAGGAGGCAAAGCGAAGGGAGGAAGTAGATAGGCAGAGGGAGGAAGAGGACAGGTGGAGGGAGGAAGAAATGAGACGAAAGGATGTTGCATTTATGCGTGTCACTAGTGATGTTGAAAGTCTCAAGGCCCAGCCAAACTCCTTCTTAGCATCTAGTGCATTTCCTCTACCACGTTCTCCACCGCGCTCTAACAAAACTAAGAAGTAGTTTCTTTTATTAATCTGATTTTGAGTGCAACTAGGATGTTGAATATTATGCATTAATTGGATAATATTGAATGCTAATTTCTTATTTGAATGTTTAGTTGCATTATTGGTTTCTAGTATTTTCAATTTTGGTTGGTTTATAATGAAATAGATCGGAAGATGCTGAATTTGTGTGAATGTTTAATTGTATTTAGGTTGTTGGTGGTTGTGTTTTTGGTTTGGCCAGTGGTGCACTATAAAAAGCAGCATTGTGCACAATTTTTTTTTTACATTTCCCATTGAACCTGTGGGAAGGTTTGTCACTTTTATTACAGAACTTGCATATTTCCCACGGATATCGGTGGGAAATTTCATTCTTTTTTAAAAAATTACATTTTTGCCACTGATATCAATGGGAAAGTTCATAATTTATTTTTCAGAATTTGCACCTTTCCCACGGTTAGTAGTGGGAAAGATCATACTTTATTTTCAGATCCCATGCATTTTTCCCACCACTTCCCTGGCTAAATGTATTAAAATTAATAAAATTTGATAATAATATTTCCCACTAATTATTGGTGGGAAACTTCATTAATTTTCCTATTAATACTTCGCTGGAAAATTCGTGGGAAATTTCTCACCTCTTCCCTGGGAAGATATTTCCCACCAAACGTTTCCCCAATGATCTGTTTCGATGGGAATGCAGTGGGAAAACACGCTTTTCCCACCGATTTCCCACTGATATTGCTGTGAAAAAATCATGTGTTTCTAGTAGTGAGGGCAGCAACAATTTACACAGTCACGACGCCCCACACAGAGCAGCTGTGGAAATTTAGAAAAATTTAAAACATGAAAGTTGTAGCCCTTTTAAATAGCTTTCCAACGATATATTGTGGAGTCCAAACGGATTTCTGAGCGAAAAGGTATGTGTATTTTAATGGAAAATGCTCAGTATGCCTGCTCGATTCTTCGTTTCGTTCTTAAATTGCACTATCATTCGTTGATCCCCAAACACGATCCCAACTTAATCCTTGCGCTTTTACTCAGACTTCAAAGCTCCAAATAGCTCTAATTCATTCCATAACATCTACATAACTCGAAATCACTCCTACAAGGTTTAAAACATACAATTAAAGCAAAACACTAGCGATTAAAGCTCAAACTCAATTAAAGTATAGTAAATCAGAGTGTAATAAGCGACTAAAATACACAATTATAGCCTATCATACGGTCAAAATCGGGATCACACCTTGTGTGACTAATTGAGACGGATGTGATGTATTGAGGTTCGACCTTGTATCATATCGAACCGAGGTGGGAGATTATATTGTCAAGTTCGAGACCCCGGGACTGAACAAAATCGGGATCAAGCGAGATAAAGGGAATTGGCCAAGCCAAATAACAGAAGGACGAAATATCCACGATCGAGCATAGATCACAGATGAGATCTCGGTACGTATCAAGTATAGGCCGATTAATTAGCCAATCATGAGATTTCTTACTTCATTTAGAACTATATCATGAGTAGGACTCCCCTACTATATAAAGGGAGTCTGATCATTTGTAAAACACATCACTTTTACGTAAACATAAAACAATATACTATTATCTCTAGCTTTTATTATCTTGTTACTCTGTTCATATATCAGCTTAAACATCTCTTGGTTCAGTGGTGATCGAACTCGAGGGCCAAGACTATTCGATTCGTGTCGTTTGCATTTATTTCTTTTATCGTCAATTTCAATATTAACATATTTTCTTAATTTGTTAGATCACGCATCCTTAAAATCACGTATAAATTTAATTGTTATTTTTTTAAGGTAAACAAGATTCTTTTTAAACGAATTAAAAAGACAAATAAAACGCATAAATTGAGATGGAGGGAATATCGGTTTTCCGTAACCTCAATATGACATTATTCTAGATTGTTGGTTTTTTGTTATGTATAATTTTGGTGTGTTTTACTCGAACGGTCTCTTTAAATTAGGAATTCACTTTGCTTTTGCTATATTTTGAAGTTAAATAGACGTTTTTCCAATTTATAACACGTGGCACTTTTGATCTACTGTAACAAACTCAAACGGATTTTATTAAAATGGTTGGACTCAATCATATTAAATAAAAGCACTTGATCAGAACTCCATTCCCCAAATCAATATTAACCAAATTCTTCTTCACCTAAAGAACTCTCTGTGATAATGTGAAGTCACATGATTAATATTAAGTAATTCTATAGAATTTAAATAAATATGTTAAGGTCCCGATATTCAAGAGTCATATGAAAAGTGCCCATCTTAGATAAAATTGTTATACGAAAAGTTAAATTTTTATGACTTTTGGATTGCTATATGTTCAAGGAAATTTTCGTTTCTTTAGGTGGACTTAAAAAATGGTTGCTCAACTAACAGTCTTTTGTTTCCATTCTTCAAAATATAGAAAGAAATAACAAGAATGATAGCATTATGTCTTTACTAGATGTGTTTCTCATGCTCCAAAACAAGAGAATAGCATTCCTCTATGCACGTATAAATAAAATTGTGTGAATAAGGCAGGTTCATATATTTCTCTGTGCAAAACACTTGAAGTAACGTAGCATAAAAGGATGAAATTTAAGGAAAAAAGAGAAAAAACAACAAAAGGAAAAGAATTGTTTGAAGAAGCCAAATAATTAATCAAACAAGCCGTCTTGGATCAGTAACATTAATCCTCCAATGTTCATTTTTGAACCCCAATTTTTCAGCCTTGTTCCTCATCCATTCCAAGCGTATTATGTCCAATCTTGACAACCCACAATATTTCTGTAATTTCTCATCCATGGTATCATGAAATTTCCACCATCTCCAATGTGCTTCATCGTTCGCGTACTCATGATATTCAAGAACGTTCCAATTACAATCATAGTCCCTGTAACACATCCATGGCTTTAATCCTAGATAATGTATAGTATAAAGAATTGGAGGATCTGCTCCATACCAATGGTCCTTAAGACTAATCCCATTTTTTTTTGTCCAAAAATCTTTCAAGAAATTTATCCTTCTTGGTAACCTATGCCACCATATAAACACTTCATTAAGGAAGCCTTGATCACCTCCATTATATGAGATAACATCTTTAGTACGTTGCATGAACATATCGAACGTGCAATTTGATGGCTCGATCACCATTAGTCCGGAATTGAAAATGGACCTGCTGTTACCTGCAGTAGCAAATTCAAGATTTAGAGTCAATAAGTTCTATATCAACTGTGTCTAGCTAGTCCAAATCTGTCAGTGGCTACCTGTAGCTGACAACTGGGGCAAATAGAAAAGAAAATCGATGTTACGAAGGACAATTATATCAGAGTCGACAAAAATGATCTTGTCATAGTCTGTGAGTTGCCATAGCCTGAACTTGCTGTAGTTGTATTCATTATATGTCTTGTTCTTAGCTCTAGGGTTTCGGATTCTGTCGATGAATCGGAGTTTCCAACCTGCTTTGACGAGGGCCTCACGTTTAGGGTCGGAGATACTGGTGTCCAAAAGGAGAAGCAAATCATATTTGGTTCCTGTTTTGAGAAGACTTTGAGCTAGAGCAAGTGCACCACAAACATAATCTTCAGAGGAATGAAGAACTGTGGCGTAGGCTTCTCGTTTTGCTGTCTTTCTGATGCTTTTAATGTGGGAAACATCGTACACTGACTTCATTTCTGAAACCAAATAATGTCAATATTTTAGCACATAGATGATTAGCATCTACATTTTCAGAAAGATATTTCTATGTGCATTATAAAAAATATTTACATAATTGGATCATTGATAAAGTAATTAATTAACGGTAAGTTTTTATAATTCTGTTAACCTAATAAATAATACTTGTTGACAATATTAGCTTCCCTCTACCCCAGTTACCATGCCAAAGAAAATTCGCAATTACCTTACACTTTTCTTTAAAGACCTCCAATCTTTTTTTTTTTAAAGTAATGCATTTCTTTATAAATTAAGATTTCAATATGTTAGCTCTACTAGAGTATGTAATAGAATTTCTATTTACTTAGACTGAATCTTTCAACTAGCGCCTGTAGCTCAGTGGATAGAGCGTCTGTTTCCTAAGCAGAAGGTCGTAGGTTCGACCCCTACCTGGCGCGTAGTGCTTCTCTAATTTTTGCCTTACTGGTTTGTCTTTTTATGTGAAAAGCCTATATCATCCTATTTGTTATTTTTAATTTTTTTTCTTTCCTTTTTGTTTTAAATCCTAAATAATTACAAAAGGAAGGGAAAAAAATAAGTGGACAAAAGCAGAATTGGCACCAACAAATGTTACCTTTTCCCCATGAAGGCAAAGCTAAATTGCAAGAACCAATTGGCAAAGAAACCTTTTGTTCCAACTTAACAACATCCAGTTGATAATACCACCAATCCCTTTCTTGTTTCATCAAATCATCACATCTAAACAACTCTACCATAGGCCTACATTTGCTCAAAAACGCCACTTTTGTCTTCCCATTCAAACCCTTTTTTCCTCTCTTCACTACCAAATTTGCCACCACAAGGTGCACTTGTACCCTAAACACATCTCTTCCCCACCCTTCTTCTGGATACTTGCATGGCAGTTTTGCTACAATCATGTCCAGGTTACTGTAGTTATCGAAAATTGGCATCGGTATTTTAGGACATTCGGGTACAATTATCTCTTCTTCTTCATCAATCCAAGGTGGAAACAAATCTTTCCATTCAAACAAGTCTGAAACCTTCTCGAATTCTACTGGTATTATAACCTGTCCTTGCTTGCTCCAATCGCTAATATTCTCGTCCTCCATATTCACCATCCCTATCTTCGAATCCGTACCTTTTTCCATTGTGTCCAAGAAACTAGGCATTTCATGCTTCACCTTTTTTCTTTCTGCATGTGTATCGTTCACTACCGGTTTTTTCAGCTCCGGTTTCATCTTTATCTCACCTCCCGCCTTTTCAAAAACAAGAAAATGTTATGTTTAAGTTATATATATACGCATGCAACGTGTATATATGTGTGTGTATATTTATAAACCAAGTGGATGAAACTATTACATATAAATCATTATAGTTAGTAATCTGAAAAAATTAAACAAGTTAAATACAACTCGCTATTATGAGATGTATAATTATCGTAAAATAAATTTCACATTATTAGTGTACGTAAGCTCCGATTTCCTAGTACCTTTCCATTGTTCTGATTATCGGTACTGTCTTTTCCGTTTATTTTTTGGATTCTTAGGTTGCTGGCACCGTTTTCGTGACGTTTGTTGTTGTTACTGTTCCATTGTCTCTTTTTCATCTCCTTGTGTTGGGAGTCTTTCGGAAATAACCTCTCTACCCCTCAGGGTAGAGGTAAGATCTACGTACATACTACCTTCCCCAGACCCCACATGTGGGATTATAGTGGGTTTGTTGTTGTTGTTTATTAGTGGGTGTTTTGACATACGAATTGTAAATATCCAAAAAAAGTGAAAAATCACGTGAAAATGGTCTTTTAGAGTTGTGTTTGGACATGAATATTAGTTTGGGTTGCTTTTGAAGCTTTGTGAGTGATTTGAGTGAAATTTTGAAAAAGAGATTTTTAAATTTTTGAAAAATTCCAAAATTCATATTCAAGTGAAAACTGAAAATTTTATGAACAAACACTGATCTAAAAAAAAGTGATTTTTTTATGTCCAAACGGACTCTTAGTTTATGTAACTTAACTTAATAGAATATTAATTTGGGAAATTACCAGCTATGTCCATTTATAAGTAGCTCATTACAAAAATTAGTCAATTCATAAAATACACTAATATTAGCCAATTAGCTATTTGTAGAAAAAAAAAATTAAAATTTTACTTTTTTTGAGTGGATGTTATTAGAATAGATTGGGTACATCTTAAGGAGCTTGAATATCAGTTTTGAGATGATTTGATGAAGTTTTGAGGTGGTTTGAATTGAAAATTCCAAGTAAAAAATTGAACATGAAAAAAATGATATGTGTATCATATATGTATCATATTTGTATCAATTGTGTATCACATGTATATCCATGTATACCTGTATGTGAGATACATGTTTGATACATGTGTCGCAGAAGAATTTTTTGAACTCGATTTAATTACGAATTTTGATACAAAACCAGTCCAAATCATCTCCAATCTTCCAACCAGTCCAACTCGATTTATGTATATGTTTTCAATGAATTTCAACTATACCCATTGAAAAAGTTCTTCTTTTTTTTGCTTAGATTTTTGGAATATTGTATTTTTTTTATTTCATCACCTTATTTGCTAACTCATCCATGAAATTTTCTTTCCTCTTACATCTAATGTTGCTAATCCGCTTAAAAATATGGAAGGTGATTTTTGCATGTGATTCTTTGAGAGAAAGAACCTTGTTTATTTGGTTTTTCGATTTTTATATGTACTTGGTTAGTTTTAGTAAATCTATGATTAATAACTAGAGGTTAGTAAGTTGAAATTTATTTGGGATATTTGTGTAAGTTCCATGTTTAGAACGTAATCCAACTAAATGGACAAATCCGGACCGCTCTCCCTATGTTGAATACGGAAAGCTCCCCTTGCTTTTAGTGACGGAGACACTTTTTACAAGGTAATGTCATTCATCGCCATTTCTTAAATAATTCAAAAATAAAAATGTATATAACTTTATTAAATAAAAATATTTCGACAATAATTAATATAAAGTAAATATTAATTAGAGACAAGAAGTAAGCCTAGAACCTCTACGTACAACACTAAATTCAAATTCAAGTTGCGATAATAGACTGACACTAGTTGCATAAAACTTGTGTATGCTACTGCTTACCTTACATTCACGCGACGAGCATACAACAATGGATGCTGCATTTTCGTGATAAACAGAAGTTGATGGACGGAGAAGAAGGCCAGCGTAAGCAATCAAGAAGCAAGCCAAGAAAACCAAGTTGATTTTGATGATCAAAGCCTTTGATAGAGGAGCCTTCATGTTTATCATCTTAATTTTCAACAAAATTAAACCCAAGTTTGGAAAGCAACCATCAAATTAACCAGACTGTTAATGAAGTTTTATATAAAAAAAAATTAGGTTGTTAATTCAGGTGATTAATTAAGAAAAAAGACAAGGGAAGAAGTAGAAAAGAAAATCTCCAAATATGTGTATTTCTTTGTTTCAAAACTTTCATTTCTTCCACACAGAAGGGTGTGACAAATGATAAATCTTTTATTATTTGCGATGCATTTTCAGAAGGTCATTTTCTTATTAGTTATTTATAGAAATAAGGATAGTTTCTAGAAAGAATCATTTCCACATGTACCCATCCCTTAAAATCCAAGATTTGAAGGTGAAAATAATCCTTGTGCCTTAGTTTTTATTTATTGCCGGAGCAAGCATAGCTTTATTTTGCGATCTTACCATAAAATTTTAAAAGTTTATGAAAAAAGTATACATAATAGGACAGATTGCTTAAAGAAAATGTGCAATCCCCCATTTTGGAATCATTGAAAGAGAGAAGTTATTGTTTATTGGCCTGTCAATGTCCATACTCTACAAATTAAAGAAGTGCGGTTTTTAACTCTTAGTAAATCGCACAACTGCCAGAAAAAAAACATCTCATAACCGCAGCAATACTTGAACTTTTGAATATTTTCAGTACTATCTTTTTGTTATTCTTAAAGTTATAATATAAAGCTAATGATTATGGTTAAATAATGGAATATTTTTATAGGCTTTAGGTTACATATATATATAGTCTCCATTGCCAAAACAATTTGCCATATCTCAGACTTTATATGACCAAACTGGAGATGGTACGGTACGTATTAGTGGGACAGTGGTGCGCTCAAGCTCATCCTTCAATAATACGAGGCAAAATGGTCTAAATGGTACGTATACTTGTGTCACTTTATCATGTTGGTCCTCCTATTTCACGTTTTTTCATTCAGACACTTTAACTTGTTAAAAATCTGTATTTTAAACTTCTTTGACCGTTGACCAAGCACATGCGACAACAACATGATTGGGCTGGACAAAGTGGGTAATTCACGCGACCAAGGAGCGTGCATATGAAGATTTGAAGAAGAAATAATAAAAAATGGAAAGAAAATCATTAAAATAAGAATAAAAAATAAAATAAAATAAGTTAAAAAAAGAAAAAGAAAAAGGCAAAGAGACGTTCTATACACTTCTTCTTCTTCCACCCACCCCATCTCCTTTTTCCTGTACGCTTTTCTTCTTCTTCCCCCTCTGCCCCAGACACCCCTGCTCCCCTTCCTTTTTGTTTTTCCCCTTCTTCTTCTTCCCCCCTCCCCCCGCTTCTTCTCCTCTTCTTCTTCTTTAGATCTCCTCCCTTCCCATTTTTTTTCATCTTTCTTCATCCATTCTTCATTAGATTTTCTCCTTGGTGTGTATTTCTTCTTCCATCATGTCATCTTCTCCTTCTTTATGGCTTCCATTTTTCCTGGCAGTCTAAGCTTTCAAATTTTTTCACAACCCTTTTAATTTGGGGTAGAGGAATAAGCCAAAATTCTAAAGAATTAATTCTTTGCTCATGTATTTTTCATGAATAGATAACTTTTTTTAAAAGAGGAGTGAAGGAGGTGGTGATACTCATGGTGGAGAAGCCATGGCATGTGAGTTATTCTTTTAAGAAGGTTGAGTGGGTGGGTTTGAAGAAGGGTGGAGGGGTTTTCTTTAATTTTAATTTTATGTTTTTCTTTTTTTTTTATTTTTTTTTTATGAAATTAAATTTTGTTAAATAAGATTATTTTGGCATAGAATCTGATGTGGATGCTGATTTGTATCCACGTCAAGAAAGTGAGCAACACACTATTCTGAAGGGGTTTAATAGTCTTGTTTTGATTACGTTGAGGTGTCTGGATGAAACTTTATGGAGTGTAGGGACCGGGATGACAATCCGTAACAAGTACAAGTGTCTCATAACCATAATATAAAGAAAACATAAATAGCCGGTCCATTAATTTTTACAACTCATCTTAACCTTAAAAACTTATAAAAAATAGCCATAAAACAATGTAAACACATCAAGTGGTGTAGCAGATTTTTTGGGCGAATGCAATCTTGCATTTCTCTCTCTCTTCTCCCTTTCTTTGCTTTCTTACTCCTTCATCTTCTTTCAAATTTCAAAGGACCTTGATACTGGAGCTTTTCTTAATTTCACTGCACAAATCACAAAAAACCTCGCCGTAGTCATTTTCTCTGTTATTTCCTCTCTTCAATGTATATATACTATGTATAAACAGTATACAATGTATGTATAATCACTATAAATCTGGGTCAATCAACATATATACATTATACGTTGAGTTATACAATGATTATATTGTTTACCTAAAAAATACGAGTAACAATTAAATTTGATTTGCGATTTTAAGGATATGTGATTTAGTTCAATACCAATTGATAATCAAGAAGTATAAAGTATAAATGAAGGAAATAAATGAATCAAACCAGTGTTACTTAAGCTGTATCAACCTCGAGCTTACTGACCTCGAGATGAACCAAGAACAATAAAGTAAGAACAATAAAAGATAAAGGTGATGGACAATGAGCGAAAAGTAGAGAATATATTCTTTGCCAATGATTAGATGATGTTTACAAATGATTGGGGTCCTCTTTATATAGGAGCGGAAACCTAAATAATGTACATTTCTATTTACAGTAAAGAATCTTATTGGGACAACTGTGTAACCACCTAGTACAGATTTGTACTAATTCGTATAAATCTATTCCAGAATTTACACATGATCTTGGGGACGTGGCGAAAATCTTGTCCCTTTGTAACAAACTCATAACGACACTGTCTTGGAATCGGTCGTACATGGCTTCGATGTTCCTCGGACACTTAGGTCTTCGAGCTCTTATTCTACCTTCGAGTCCGAGCTTGGTCTTTATCGAACTTATGCCCTTGATGCGCTCTCCCGAGCCTACAAAATCGGGGGCATATGATTTTGATCGTATACAGATAGTCTCCTCGTTTCTTAGAATAAAATGATAAGAAACGATTCAATTCTTGATCCTTGGTGCCTCGATCATAACGTCCACTTTATGATGTCAGTGATAAAAGTGATTGAAAGGTTATATCTGTACAGTTACCCAGACCATTAATTGAATGCGGCTGATAGTCGGCTGTTCGGCTTCCCCAACATGTTTAGGCGACTTCTATAAATAGTCCAACTTCTCAATTTTGCAAACTTTACTTCTCAAAGCGTTCTTAAAATCTCATTAGTTCCTTCAATTTCTCTGATCTTACCCTTCTCTAAACTTGTTCTTATTCCATCATCTACTTCTTCTCTTCTCTTGAATTTCTAAAACATAATGGCCAAAACATCTAGAACTGTTTCCCAAAAAGAAAAAGCCCCTTCGTCATCACAATCGTCCAGAAGTAAAGCGATAGTGCCACCTCGTATCGAGGAGTGTACTCCCAGGCCGTGCGAAACAACTTCCTGTTTCAAAGTCGATAAACCCGCTTCAGTCCCCGGTCGATGTGAACCCATGTCTCGGTACATCTGTTTGATAACCGAAGCCGAACTCAAGCAGGTGAGAAAGGATTTCCATTGGGAGGACAAGGAGGTGGTGATCCCTTCCCCTGAAGAGGATATTACTACCCATAAAGCAGGGTACCTGACCGTGTACACCTATCTGTTCATGTTGGGTCCCGTAGATCCTGCCCTGGGTCCCATAGACCCAGTCATTCTCGATTTTTGCCAACAATACCAAGTGACGCTTGGTCAGATCTACCCCTCATTCTGGCGAATAGTCAATCTGATCAGATACTTCTCGAACCAGGTCGAGGGATGCCTTTTACCCTCGACCATTTGATCAGGCTATACAACCCTCACCTTTATCGGGGTGGCCTGATAAAACTGCAACGCTGGTTCACGAAATCCTTCTTCTCCAGCATTGGTGAGGACAATGACCGAGTATGGATGAGCCAATTTATCCGAATCAGGACCTATGACCTGATTCCTGCTGAGAGGATGCCATTCCCCGAGGAATGGAACATGAATCGTAAGTACATGTTTATCGATTGTAATCTAATACTCCACTTTTCCTTATATTTATCGATCCCATCCTTATCTCGATCTAATTTCTTTATGATGATGCAACTGTTGCTTGGTTTCCTGGTGCGGTTCTGGACCTCCCAGGCTGGGTTCGGCTACTGGCCTCTACTTCTTCATACTCCAAACGTAGCTGGTGTGTTTTGGACAAAGGTCAATGGGAGGCCAAAATCATGGTGAGTTCTATTGTTTGCATATTTGTGTTCCTTAGTGAAATACTTACTTTTATTTTTGTACAGGACTCGGAGACGCCGTTGCTATGCGGATGCCCCCGCTCGGTGAAGAAGAAATCCCAAATCCTGCTAAGGAAAAGAAAAGGAAGAGGGGGTCGCCTGCAAGTTCCCCGAAGCCAAAGAAAAGCAAGCTTCGAAAGCCTAAGGCCGATACCGTGGCCCTATCTCCAGAAACGGCCCAACGTCTTCGTGCTGAGGACGAAGAGAGAGACGACGAAGAGGGAGAAGATGATGGCTGCCTGTTGGTAGCTCGGAAAAGAGGAAGCACCGACGGTTCGAAGGCCGCTGAACTGATGGTGGCAGATGCAGTTCAATCTCGAACCAAAGAAATTTCGGAGGGGAGCTCGAGAAAATACCCCGAGCCATTAGGTGGAAAAAGTGTGCCTCGTCCCGGGGGACACTTGGTGGGTGAGATCGAAGAGCCTAATTCCGAGGCCCTTTAAGACAGGATAATATCCCAAGATGATCACTTGGGGTAATCAATATAAATTATTCTTCACTGGTCTCGATGTTCTCTGAAGGGAAATTCCGAGATGCCCAGGCCATGAGGACTCCTGATGTGGGAACGACCCATGAAGGGAGTGACATTTTCGGGAATGCCTTGCGGGGATCGAGGATGGTCCCGAACCTGACGCCTCATTTATTTTTGATGAGGCCCAAAGGCTTCTTAAACAAGTAAGTTTTTGTCTTCATAATTTTGCTGAAGTTTAATTTTCATTTTTCTAAGTCTAACTCCTTTTCTTTGCGTGAAGGTCGTGTCGCTTCACCGACAAGAATTTTCCAAATGTAGGGCCGAGCTAGCCCGATGTGAAGCCGAACTTAAGAAGCTGGTGGAAGAGAAGGATGGTCTTAAGCGCCTTTATGTACAGAAAAAGGAGGAGGTCAGGGATCTCCGAGTCAAGTTGGCGAAGGCTCGTCAAGAACAGACCGAGCTTATTGAAAAGGTAATATAACCCTTGAGGGTTTGTTATGCTTTTATCCGATTAGCTGACTAACACTTCAAATTTGCAGACCCAGCAGAAGGGTGAACTGGTGAAGCAGCTTCGAGAAGAGCTCAAGATGAAAGAAGCCGAGACCTTAGGGTGGAAGCAACACATGGACTATCTCGCCTTTGAGAAAGATTCACTTCGGGAACAACTGACTTCAGTCGAGTGCCAACTTCAAAATGCAAAGGAGGAAAGCTTGGAATGAAGAAGCAAAGTCGAGGAACTCGAAGCTAACTCAGTCGCCGAGCTTGCGAAGGAAAAATCTGAGGCAAGGGAATTTGTGTTCTCGTACCGAGCTGACACCAAAGCTGTTAACACTCGGGCACAAGAGATCTCCATTGCGTCTGAGGTTAAGTTATCATGTGCTCTCGACTATGCCAGGCGACAGTCCCGGAGAGAAACTCTCGAGGAGGTGCACACTCGTGGCTTAGACCTCTCAGTTGATATTGAAAAAGCAAAAACTTTGGAGGAAGAGGCTGCCGCTTTGCTCTCTGATGACGAGGATTCTGCTAGTGGCTCCGAGAGTGGGGAGATGAGGACGAAGTCCTCGAGGAGGAGATTCCCGAAGATGCGGCTCCTGATGATGCAACTCCAGAGGATGTGGCCCCAAAATAAATTAGGATCTTTTTTGTTTCTTTGTTTTTGTGTAAGGTCCCCTCGTGGGTGTTGTAAATATCTTTTATAAATATAAAGAGTTCCTTTGCTTCATCTCTGGTTTGTATTGAATTCCTCATTGTCTTTATCTTGTGAAATTGTTTTGAAAACTTCAATGATCAACTGAATATTGGCTCGGATTCTGAATATAACAACCCTTAGGTATTTTAGTGATCAATGGGTGTTCTTCGAACTTATGATAGAATACCTCTTAAGTTTTTTGTTAATCCTCGAGCTATGTTTAATTCGATTTGTTGCGAACTCGGGATGATGGGACTCTTAAGTCTAAGTTGAGTGAGAGTAAGGTCTCGAACTCCGCATGATTCGACCCTTAGGCTTTTTTATATTGGCCCTTAGGCTCTTTTAGGCCGCCCTTAGGCTCTTTAAGGTTGGACATTACGGCCTCTAAGACGGCTATAATTTTTCCCTCTTTTCGGCTGAAGGACTTAGTTAAAATTTCTTTATGCCTTAGCATGTGTTTTTTGTACATGTTGGGTTTTTTGAAGGTTCGATCGATTGGAACCTCATTTGTAATCCGTTTGCGTTACGATAATTGAATACCTCTTGAGGCTTTTTTCGAAGGCTGATTTTATCGAAGCCTTTAAATTATTCGCAGGCTGATTTTATTGAAGCCCTTTTTGCTTTTGCCGAGGGTAGCCTAGTTTAACCAGTTTTTCAAAGTTTTCGAAGGCCTTTAACTTATGGCGGAGGTTGGACGTCTCCGAGCCGCGTTATTTCAGTCGTAACCTTTTTTATATGACCGTAGTATTTTAATAAGACCGTAGCCTTTAATATGGATGTAGCCTTTTAATAAGGTTGTAGGCTTCGGGTATGTCTCTTGGACTTGTTTATAGATAACCCTTTGAACTTGTTCAAAAGGTTAGTCCCCGAGTATGATGGCCTTGGCCTTTATGTCGAGGATTGCCTCTTTGAGGTCTTATGAGTTTAAGTTTGCATAGTTCGAATGTGTTTGACTACCGATGGTAGTCCCCGAGTGGTCAAGATGTACTTGTGTCTGGATTTTGAGCCTTTTCTCATATAGAATCGTAAGTATGGAGTAACAAATTTCTTCAAGACATGAGATATTTAAAATAGAAAAAGGTGCTTCTTTCAATAACTCGTATGTGTGTACATGTTTTGCCTTCGAGGCTCTGTATTCCTATATGGGCACAGTTCCTTTGACCGTTTGGCCGATTACAAAGTTTCCCTATCGATGTCTTCTTAGGCGTGAAGTGTTTTCCTATTTTTCTCGAAAATACAGTCCCCGAGGGGTGATGCCCCCCAGTATTCGAGGTGAATTGAAAAGAAGCCTTGGATACTTGTGGAATTCCCCTTAGGTAGCATATAATTGTTGCCTCGTTAAAAACCTCATCGGAAAAACCCATTTGGGATAAAACCCAGTCTAAGGAAAAAAAAGTACAACGCATGATTTAAAACCTAAGGTCCTTGAGTTGAAAGGTGTCCGATGCCTTCGATTGAACACCTGCAATGAGTTAGTCTTAAATATAAATGGAAAAGGGAGAAGGTCATACCTTAGCAGTAGTATCGTTTGAGTAGTAACACATTCCAATTATTTGGTAGTTGTTCGCCTTCTATTGTGCTATGTTTGTAATATCCCTTCCCAACGCCTCCGATGACTCAGTACGGTCCTTCCCAATTGGGGCCTAACTTCCTTTCATTTGGGTCTCGAGTATTGAGGGTGACTTTCCTTAGAACTAAGTCCCCGAATCCGAAGTGGCAAAGGTTTGCCCTTATGTTATAATCGATCCTTTGCTTTTGTGCGACCATCCGAACAAGTGCAACTTCTCATTTTTCATCTAGTAGTTTGAGACAAGTGTTCATAGTCTCTTGGTTTGAATCCTCGGTGGTATGCTGAAACCTGACGCTGGGCTCCCCGACTTCGATCGGAGTCAATGCTTCGGACCCGTATACCAAAGAGGACGGGGTTTCCCTTGTACCCGATTTCTATGTTGTTTGATATGCCCACAATACCTCGGGCAACACTTCTCTCCATTTACCTTTAGCATCATCCAACCTTTTCTTCAAGTTTTGGATAATAGTTTTGTTGGTGGACTCGGCCTGGCCATTTGCGCTTGGGTGATACGGCGTTGATAAAATCCTTATTATCTTGTGATCTTCGAGAAACTTTGTCACTTTGTTGCCGATAAATTGCTTCCCATTGTCGCATACTTTTCAGCGGGTATCCCGAACTGATACACGATGTGGTCCCATATGAAATCTATGACTTCTTTTTCTATTACTTTCTCGAAGGCCTGCGCTTCTACCCGCTTTGAAAAGTAGTCAGTCATAAACAAAATGAACTTAGCTTTACCTGGTGCCGTTGGTGGGGGCCGACGATGTCCATCCCCCATTTCATGAATGGCCACGGGGATAGGACCGAATCGAGTTGTTCGCCGGGCTGATGGATCATTGGTGCAAACCTTTTGGCATTTGTCACACTTTCGAACGAACTCCTTTGTATCTATCTCCATGCTATCCCAGTAGTGTCCAACTCTAATTACTTTTCGAACCAAAGAGTCAGCACCAGAGTGGTTCCCACAAGTGACTTCGTGGATTTCTCGCAACACATAATTGGTGTCCCCTGGCCCTAAGCATACTCTCAGTGGTCTGTAGAAGGTCCTCCCATACAATGTTCCGTCTCCATCTAATGCAAACCTAGTAGCCTTGGTTCGTAGGGCCCTCGATTCTATATGGTCCGATGGGAGTTTTCCATTTTTCAAATAATCGAAGTACATATTCCTCTAATCCCAAGTCAGACTTGTAGAATTTATCTCAGCATGACCCTATTCAACCACATACCTTGATAATTGAACGAAAGTCCCCGGGATGATATCATCTTCTTCAACCGAGGATCCCAAATTAGCAAGTGAATTGATAACTTGGCTTTTTGCCTCATTTTTCGTGCCCTTATACATGAATTTTGGATACAATTTTACACAAAATAGCCCTGAAAGCTTATACGTTGTGCTTGTTGCAGGATTGAACCATAAATGAAGGCATTCAGTCTAAAATATGCTCAAAATAGGAGTGAATCCGGCACAAGGATCAAACCCAACAAGGCTGCTCAAGACAACAAGGCCACCGCGGCCGCGATCGTGGTTTCGCGGACCGCGGTGCATTTCCAGTGAGTTCAGAAATTAAGGCCATCAGCCACCGCGGCCGTGGTCGTGGTTTCGCGGACCGCGGTGCATTTTCAGTGAGCTCAGAAAGTTGACTATCATCCACCACGGCCGCGGTCGAAGTTTCGCGAACCGCGGTGGAGTTCCAGTGAGACCCAAGAATTGCAAGTTCTCACCGCGGCCGCGATCAAAGTTTCGCGGATGGCGGTGGCAGTCCAGTGAGGTGTTAATGTTTTCCTGGACTGCAGTCGTGTTTTCGCGGTCCGCGGTGGTCCTGCAGAGGTATTTTTGTCCAAAATTTGGCAGACTATAAATAGACTATTTTGTAATTTATTTCCAGATCTGGAACATATCAGCTGTTTTTCAGAGTAGAGAGCTCGTGAATATTTTAGGGTTTTTATTTCTTTAGCTTTATTCTTGCATTTTTAACATTGAAAACTTCAATTTCATTGTTAGGAATCAATTAAATGGGTTATTCTTCTTCTCTATCATTGTTCTCATCTTTGATTATGAGNCTATCTCAAGGTTTTTATTGCTATAATTAGTGGTTGCAAACACTAATTAACCTTTTCATGACTTTGGTCTTTCTTGAGAAAGAAGACTTGAGTCTAGAAATTAGCCTAATAGGAAGTTAGGGCATTATCAAGAGATTGGTAATCCCAATCAAAGGGGTTAAACCCAGAAATGGTAAAACCCTACTGGAGCCCTTGTTAACGGGTTAAACCTCGAGAGAGTAACACCCTACCTAAGCCTCTATTGCTTGCTTATTGGGCACCCAATTGGACTCGAGAGAGGCAATTAGGGTATAATCACTCAAACTACCGAGAGGTATAGAGTGAGCACCTTCGTGCTTTGGTTATAGCTATATCCCTAGCAAATTCCCCGACCTTAGAATTGAATCCCTTTGTGTATCCACCTAGACAACAGTCACGACCCTAGTGCCCTTATCAATATTAGAAAACAACAACAAAAACAAAACAAAGTTAGTCATTAATTAGCTTACAAACAATAGAATACATTTAGTATAGTTCAACACCAACCAATGTTTAAAAGTGCAATTAGAAACACACGACCCTTCTAGATCACTTATACACTCACTCCCATCTATAGGCTCCCTGTGGATTCGATCCCGACCATTCGGGTAAAAGCTACACGACCTTTGCCTTCATACTTATATAATAGTGTGGGTGAGGCGTCGTCATGAATCAACCTCAATGTTTTTCTCTTGAGGTATATGATCCAGCATCCACTCTCTGAATGATTGGGGAGAGAGTGCTAGTCTAACTTCTGGTACGGGTATGCTAATAGATAGAGGATCTTCCAGTCCTAGAATAAGAAAGTACGGTGCAATGTTACTTGCAGTTTGTCCAAATATCTTTGCATTCTATCTTCTCGAACTTTGAATCTTTTGTTTACTTGGTTTACCACCAAAAGAGAGTCACATTTGGCCTCGATGACCTCCGCTCCAAGGCTTTTGGCTAATTCGAGACCTGCAATCATGGCCTCATACTCGGCGTCATTGTTAGTTAATCTAGAAATTTTGATAGATTGTCGGATAGTGCTACCCATAGGTGGTCTTAAAACAATGCCGAGACCGGACCCCTTCACATTCGAGGCACCGTCTGTGAAAAAGGTCCATACACCCGTCAATGTACCTACTTCGGGTATGAGGGTAGGAGTAAAATCAGCCACGAAGTCTGCTAGAATTTGAGACTGGATAGCCGTTCGGGGTTGATATTCAATATCTTACCCACCGAGCTCGATGGCCCATTTGGACAATCGGCCCGATAACTCGGGCTTGTGCAAAATATTTTGAAGCGGATAAGTAGTTAACGCACATATAGGATGACATTGGAAATATGGTTTCAATTTTCTAGATGCACTTATTAATGCTAGTGCTAACTTTTCTAGCTACGGGTACCTGGTTTCAGCATCTCCTAAGGTTCGACTTACATAATAAACAGGAAATTGTGTACCTTGCTCCTCCCGAACTAGCACGCCGCTTGCCGCTACCTCGGACATGGCCAAGTATAAGTATAGTTTCTCATTTGCCTTCAGAGTGTGAAGCAGAGGTGGGATTTATAAGTACCATTTTAATTCCTCCAACGCTTGCTGAAATTTCGGAGTCCATGCGAAGTCATTCTTCTTTTTAAGCAAAGAGAAGAATCTATGACTCCGATCCGATGACCTCGAGATAAATCTTCCCAAAGCAGCTATCCGCCTGGTCAGCCGTTGTACGACCTTCACATTTTTCACGATGGTGGTTTCTTTGATGGCTCTAATTTTGTCGGGGTTGATCTTGATCCCCCTATTTGATACCATGAATCGCAGAAACTTGCCCGAGCCGAATCCGAAAGCCCATTTCTCGGGGTTGATTTTCATGTTGTATTTTCTCAGAACCTCGAACGTTGCTTGTAAATGAGTCAAATGGTCCTTTGCGCGCAGGGATTTAACAAGTATATCGTCAATGTAGACTTCCATTGATTTACCTATCTATTGTTCGAACATTTTATTAACTAGGCGTTGGTATGTAGCTCCCGCATTCTTTAGCCCGAAGGGATTATGTTGTAACAATATGTTCCATATTTAGTGATAAATGCAGTCTTTTCCTGGTCCTCCGAATTCATTTGAATTTGGTTGTACCCGGAGTAGGCATCGAGAAAAGTAAGGATCTCGTGGTCGGCCGTGGCGTCGATCATACGATCGATGTTAGGCAGTGGAAAGGAGTCTTTAGGGAATGCCTTGTTCAAATCTTATAATCTACACACATTCTAAGCTTGTTTCCTTTTTTAGGAACTGCGACCACATTGGCTAATCACTCGGGATATTTTAATTCCCTAATGGACCCTATTTTGAGAAGTTTAGTTACCTCGTCCTTTATTAATGCATGTTTTACCTTGGACCGCGGCCTTCTCTTTTGCTTTATCGGTTTAAACCTGGGGTCGAGACTTAGCCGATGTGTTGTTACCTCCGGTGGGATCTCTGTCATGTCTAAATGGGACCACACAAAACAAACTATGTTATTGATAAGGAATTGAATGAGTTTTTTCCTGAGTTCGGGGGTTAACCCCGTTCCCAGGTATACCTTTATTTCTGGCAGATGTTCGATCAATATCACCTGCTCTAGTTTCTCGACCGTGGACTTCGTTACATCTGATTCCTCAGGAGTGACGAAGGCTCGAGGGGTGAGGAAATCCTCTTCTTCGTCCTCGAGTACCTGTTCCTCAGATTCAGTCGAGGCTGTGGACAGTGATTGCTATTTAGCCATCTGCTTGTCTCTGATGTTTGATTTCTCCGAGGTCAAAGGTGTCAGTGCTGGTGTCAAATCATAAACTGCAAATATCTCTTTTGCTGCGTGCTGTTCCTTATAAAGTGTTTTCACCCCATTTTTGTTGGAACCTTCATCATTTGGTGAAGAGTCGATGGTACCACCCTCATGTTGTGGATCCACGGCTTTCTGAGCAATGTATTATACCTCATGTCACCTTCGATGACATGAAATTTTGTGAGCTGGATGGTCCGGGCCACATTCACGGGCAGGATGATCTCTCCCTTCCTTGTTTCGCTAGCCATGTTGAAGCCGTTTAAGACCCGAGATGCTGGTACGATTTGATCTAGCAACCCGTGCTATTCTACAACCCTCTACCTAATTATGTTGGCCGATCTACCTAGATCCACAAGAACACGTTTAACTTGAATTTTATTTAGTAGAATAGAAATTACCAGGGCGTCGTTGTGGGGTTGAAAGAGGCCTTCTGTTTCCTCATCATTGAATGTAAGGGTTCCCCCGGGCATATAATCTCGGGTCCGTTTCTCTCTAGTAATCGGCACTTTGGTGCGTTTGAAAACATGTCCCTGTGGGATGTCGACTCCACCAACGATAATGTGGATGATATGTTGGGGTTCTTCCTGCTCATTCTTTCTATTGGCATCTCTTTCTCTGAAGTGATTTTTGGCCCCGTCACTGAGGAATTCTTGAAGGTGACATTCGTTAAACAACCGAGCTACCTCTTATCTCAATTGTCTATAGTCCTCGGTCCTGTGGCCATGTATACCGTGATATTTACGCATCAAGTTAGGATTCCTTTGAGAAGGTTCGGTCTGTATAGGCCTGGGCCACCTGGTATCTTTAATCCTTCCAATGGCCGAAATGATAGCTGAGGCATCGACGCTGAAGTTATATTCTTTTAATGGAGGTGCTTCTGCGGGATCAGTGTACTTGTCAAATCCATTCTTACTCATGAGTCCCCGATAATTTTGCACCCGATTATTTCTTCGATCATTTCGGAGGGAGGGGGTTGCATCCTGAACCGATGCTTCTTCGATCCGAGACATATGGCTGGTACCTTTCTCTATTTGGCCTCGGTTCTCTATCATTGTCCCTTGAAGCCTTACTGCTAACATGTTTGGGTGAACTGACCCTGAAGGGGCTCCCAATTGGTCGTCCTTGACCCTAATCTTCGATTGGTAGCAATTATGTACATCCGACCACGTCACATCTGGATACTCGATCAGATTCTGCTTTAATTATCGAGATGTAATCGAATTCCTTTCATTCAAACCCTGCATAAAAGCTTGTACCGCCCAGTCATTCGAGACCGGTGGAATTCCATTAGCTCCATCTGAAACCTGGACAGGAACTCCCTAAACATCTCGTCGTTCCTTTGTTTTATCTTGAAGACATCAGATTTCCTTGTTGCCACCTTTATGGCCCCGACGTGTGCTGTCACAAACGCGTCTGCTAACATAGCAAACGAATCAATAGAGTTAGAAGGCAAGTTATGATACCAAATCATGGCTCCTTTCGACAACGTTTCCCCAAACTTTTTTAACAATACTTATTCGATCTCATCGTCATTCAAGTCATTTCCTTTGATCGCCCAAGTGTATGAAGTAATATGCTCGTTAGGGTCAGTTTTCCCGTTATATTTGGGTATATCAGGCATGTGAAATTTCTTAGGAATGGGCATCGGAGCCGCGCTTTGAGGGAATGGTTTTTGTATGAACTTTTTGGCATCTAAACCCTTCAAGACTGGAGGTGCCCCTAGTATCTGGTCAACACAGGAGTCATAAGTTTCCACCTTCTTGTCGTTGTCCTCAATCTTCTTTTCCCAGGACTCGATCCTCTTGGTGAGCTCTTCGAGCAGTCTCATAATGGTGGGATCAGTCCCCGAGCCATTTTTGTTCGACCTCTCTGGCGCCGGTTCAACATGTCGAGTGTTTTCTGGTTCATCTATACTTGGAGTTTTATTCTGAATCTGAAGTTGAGCGATGGCGATATGCCGAGCTTGAAACATATCGAATATCACTTGGAGAATGACTCCCCCATCTCCTATACTGGTGCTTCTTGGCCCCCAGATCGGGCTTCTCTGCGTACACTTCCTCCGGGGTCTGTGCCTAAATCTGTCTAAAGCAATATGTGAACTAACGTCAACTGGCTCCACATTTGGAACTTCCCCAAGGTTTATTGGTGGTACACCGACCCCTATATTGTTGTTTCCCCATGAAATCCAAGACCTTCGTTGTTATGAATAGGTGCATTTTGCGAGTTTGACATGTTTAATCCTGAGAATCAGAAAATCTTATCAAGAAAAAGTGTAAAAATATCGTGTGTAATGAGAATCAATAATGAAATAATCACTATTATCTTTATCCCCACGGTGAGCGCCAAACTGTTTACCTCGAAAATACGAGTAACAATTAAATTTGATTTGTGGTTTTAAAGATCTGTGATTAAGTTCAATACCAATTGATAATCAAGAAGTATAAAGTATAAATGAAGGAAATAAATGAATCAAACCAGTGTTACTTAAGCTGTATCGACCTCGAGATGAACCAAGAACAATAAAGTAAGAACAATAAAAGATAAAGGACAACTCTGATGGACAATGAGTGAAAAGTAGAGAGTATATTCTTTGCCAATGATTAGATGATGTTTACAAATGATTGGGGTCCCCTTTATATAGGAGGGGAACCCTAAATAAGGTACATTCTATTTACAGTAAAGAATCTTATTGGGACAGCTGTGTAACTACATAGTACAGATTTGTACTAATTCGTACAAATCTATTCCGGAATTTACGCCCATGATCTTGGGGACATGGCGAAAATCTTGTCCTTCTGTAACAAACTCATAATGGAACTATCTTGGAATCGGTCGTACTTGGCGCACTTAGGTCTTCGGACTTCTTATTTTGCCTTCGAGTCCGAGCTTGGTCTTTATCGAACTTGTGCCCTTGATGTGGTCTCCCGAGCCTATAAAATCGGGGCATATGATTTTGACTGTATACATATATGATGAGTTATCCAATGATTATACCCTGAGTTATACAATAATTATACAATGATTATGCACCAACCCTCTGTCTCCTTCTCTTCATGTTCATGAGCAAGATGTAAAAATTCGTCTCTATAAAACTTTTTCGAAATGTATTATCAACCTTAACAACATTATTTTCTGGATTGATCCATTGCTTTGGGAATTGAACCTGTTGCTAGAATCACAAGTTCAAAACAAGTTGTGAAATCGACAAATAATTATCAAGGGCCGAGCATATATAATGAAGATCAATTATACAAAAGATTTTGATTACCGATTTGGAACACTATTGAAAATGGGATCGGCTGCTGTAATTTTGCTTTGAATAAGGAAAATTGGTCTTTTTTCTTGTCTTGTGAGGTGGAGCACAAGAACCAAAAAATAGAAAAGATAAGAGAAGATGATTGTTACATCTCGCGTTTTCATACGTTAAAAGTTGTGTCTTCAGTTAATTGACATAGACTTGGAGATGAGATTATCTTGAGATTAACATATTTACGCTATTTATAACAAGTGATAAATAAGTGTCATGAAGGATAAATGGTACACGAATTAAAGAAAACAAGTTTCGTCGAAAGTGGCCAACTTGGGATAAAATACAGGTCGAGTGATAATACCCGATAATTATGGACTAGTACCATGCAAGGTACCATATGACTATGGTAGTATAATGTATAAAGTATATATATATATATATATATATATATATATATATATATATATATAGTATATTAAAAATAAGTAGAATTTTAAGTAATTTGTTGTATTTTTTTAAAATTATGCGGATAATTGATTAATTATCGGGTAACGGAATATTAACCACTTAACTAATAAGTGGATAGAAATTAATACATTACATGTGGGAAGAAGCCACAAACCTGAAAATGACTAAGTAGTCATTTATGCCTAGGTGGCTACCTAAGCGTTAAGTGAGAATTAATGAGTAACAAAACAAGACTTCTAACAAAGTCTTGTTACATTTGCATATTAGACAAAAATAGAACCAAAACGTTATCACTTCTAAAAGCAAACTTATCTTTCTTGGTTTGATATTTAAAAAAAAGAGCTTCAAGGAATCAGAAGCAATTTCGTTCAAAAACTTCAAGGAATCAGAAGCAAAATTTCATTCATGAATTTCAAAGAAGCAGAAGCAAATTTCGTTCAAGAATTAAAAAAAAAACAGAAGCTTAATTCAATTTTTTTTGAGTTCTAAGTTTAATCAACGAAGGTTTTTCCAACGAAATATTATACGGGGTTTTCCCTACTCTAGGTATGTTAAATCTAATCCCTTACTTCAGTTTTCATGATCTCGTCATTACACAAGTTTGATAACGAGGCATAAAGAATAATTCATATCCCGAAATTTACGTATATTTTGCTAGTCTCGCAAGTTATGTATGTTTTTCTAGTTTTGTAAGTTACAATATTCTTTTTATCGGGACTTCATATTCATTTGAGTATTTACTTTTTCCAGCCAAGAGATCAGAGAGTCTATATATACAATATCACAACATTTTCATTATCATCGACCTATAATCGATGGGCAGGCCCCTATTGGGCAACCTCTGATCAGATGGTAAGTTATATACCGAGCTTACTATGGTCGAACGCCTATGAGCGAGCCCAGTTGGCCGAGATACAAAGCCTAGTATGGCCGATCGCCTATGATCGAGCCTACTACAACAGAGCATATATATATATATATACACGGAGCCTTATAGGACCGAAAAACTATTTTGCTTATTATATTGAGAGAATTGAGTCAGTATCCGCAGGTAAGCATATGTGGAGATTATTAGTTTAGTTTCAGCTTTCTGTATACTGCCTTACATACTCGGTACATTATTTCGTACTGACGTCCCTTCCTGGAGGCACTGCATTTCATGCGTGCAGGTTTAGACAGAAAAACGGGTAGACCTCCTCAGTAGGCGTTGCCCGAGTTCAGCTTTATCGGTAAGCTCCCCGTCTTTTGAAGTTTCCGGGTCTAGAAGTTTTGTGAACATATTGTGTATGTATGTATATAGGTTATGGGTAGGTCGGGGCCCTGTTCCGATCACATTACATTTATCAGTAGAGACTTGTAGATATATCCTGTCGGTTAGTGCAATATGTTGGGCTTGTAGGCCCTGTACGTATATTTTGTTGGCTTGTCAGTTGTAGTAATTATGAAAGCCTTGCCGGCCCAACTTTATGTTGACATTAGTCAGCGTTAGTCTTCATTTAGTTTTATATTTTGCATCTCACATTACCTTGTAATGTGGCCAATAGCCAAAGTATGACATTACATGTTCAGAATCTCGTAGTTGCAAGTGGTACGCAAGGATAAGTGGGCACTAGGTGCCAGTCTCTCCCCCAGGCTCGGGTGTGACAAAAGTGGTATCAGAGCAGTTCTGTCCTAGGGAGTCTACAAGCCGTGTCTAGTAGGGTCTTGTTTATAGATGTGTGGTGTACCACATTATATAAGCAGGGGACTACAGGGCATTTAGGAGTTGGTTACCCTTCTTTCAAATCTAAATCGTGTTGTAGCACTGAGTTATAGGAAATTTGAGTTAAACTTACGTGTTGACGTTTGCATGCACAGATAACGGTAACTAGGGAGACTACGGCTAGCCATAGGAGAGAACTAGCAGTAGGTGAGGGGACTTGTCACGACCCCAGTTCGCCCTCCGTGAACATGTCGTGATGGCACCTAGTCCCTATAACTAGGTAAGCCTAGCAATGCGGAATATCAACATAACTTGAGGAATAATTAAGTAAAAACTGAACAATCTAAAAGAAAGATTGTATTTAAATGCCACTTGGCATATACAACCCAAAAATAATGCGGAAATCTACAATATCACCCCAAAACCCGGAAACTCACGGGAACCACATGCTAACAGAAATATAATACACTTCTCTAACTCCAGAATGTCTACACAACTGTAAGGAAGGAAAAACTTTTCGCAAAAGCTGGAATAAGATAGAGACTCCTGCTCTGCGGACGCGGCAAATGTACCTCGAAGTCTCTACTGGATCTCTCAACCTCGGGGATAGTGCGCCTGAGTGGAGGTACCTGGATCTGCACATGAAAAACATGCGCAGGAAAGGGCGTGAGTACACCAAGGCGGTACTCAGTAAGTGCCAAGCCTAACCTCGGTCGGGTAGTGACGAGGAAGGTCAGGGCCCTACTGAGGTTAAACAATATAATAGGAAATTACAGTATGAAAACAGGCAGTAATGACGAGTACAGCAGTGAATTAAGACAGGTCAAATAAAGCAATAATAAAAACACAAGAACAGGGTAAACACGGAATATGAACATCTCAATAACAATGGTAACAATGAGGATCTCCCAGGATACCGTCCTGTAGTCCTTTTCTCGACTGTCTAGTGGATCTCCCGGGATACCGCCCCGTAGTCCATCATATGTATAACCGAAGGATCATCATCTGTGCAGGGGGATCTCCCGGGATACCGTCCCGTAGTCCCAAAGTAAATATGCAGGGGGATCTCCCGGGATACCGTCCCGTAGTCCCAAAGTAAATGTGCAGGGGGATCTCCCGGGATACCGTCCCGTAGTCCCAAAGTAAATATGCAATGCAGGGGGATCTCCCGAGATACCGTCCCGTAGTCCCAAAGTAAATATGCAATGCAGGGGGATCTCCCGGGATACCATCCCGTAGTTCCAAAGTAAATATGCAGGGGGATCTCCCGGGATACCGTCCCGTAGTCCCAAAATAAATGTGCAGGGGGATATCCCGGGATACCGTCCCGTAGTCCCAATGTAAATACACAGCCACAACAAGAAGACATTCAGAATTAGAGTGAAAAATTAGAAGGCAACAAGAAATTCTAGCCTAACACGCTTCACGTGGTACAATTAAGGCAACTTAAGCAAATAGGCAACTCAAGTCAACTAGGCATGCTTTTCTAAACTAACATAGGCTATAATTGCAAGTAGAATAAAGCCATTAAGAAAGAAACTCAGTCTAAATATTTAAAGTAAGATTTTCAAAAATTAGCACAAGTATGCGCTCGTCACCTCACGTACAAGGCATTCAATTGCCAAATATCATATCCTAAGGAGAAAGGTCCCCCACACAAGGTTAGACAAGCCACTTACCTCGAACCGGCTCAAAATCAACTCGAAACCACACGTTTGCCACGAGTATCGACTCCAAATGGTCCAAATCTATACAATTCGATTACCTATCCTAAATAACATCTCATGCAACTGATTTTTACTGTTTAATTCAAGCTAAGGCGCGAAATTAGGTAAAATGACCAAAACGTCCCTCGGGCCCACGTCTTGGAATCGGGTAAAAGTTATATTTTTCGGACACCCATTCACTCACGCATTTACTCAACCAGAAACAATCAAAATCCGATGCCAAAAACCACTTAAATTTTCAGAATTTCGGGTTGGGAAAATCTCATCACTTTCCTATGGTTTTCCCCCCACTTTTGATAATTAAACTAAAGAAAACAACGGGGATTAATGTTCTAACAATGAATTAGGATTATAAAACGTTACCTATGATCCTTCTCTTCAAAACCCACAGAAAATCGCCAATACCCGAGCCCTTACACGATTTTTAGTATTATGAAATAAACTCTCAAATTTTTGGAATAAAACACATAGGGAATTCGCACCTGCAGTCTCGATCACCGCACCTGCGGTACCACACCTTCTGAATAAGCATCGCATGTGCGGAAATCACTTAAGTTTCACTGGGGCCGCACCTGCGATCGTTTGGTCGCGCCTGCGGTCCCGCACCTGCGGAACCCAGGTCGCACCTGCGATCACTGGTCAAATCTCCCCTCTATCGCACCTGCGATCAAGCCCCATGTGCCTACGAGTCCGCACATGCGGAAAAACCTTCGCAGGTGCGAAGACACCAGAAGAGGCCTTGTTCAACAGTAGCTAAGTCCTAAATTTCTCCCGTTAAGCATCCGAAATAATCCCGAGGCCCCCGGGACCTCAACCAAAACCACCAACCATCCTTAACACCTTATTTGAACTAGGTCGAGCCCTAAAAACACGTCTCATAACATCAAAATCATCGATTATGCATAGATTCAAGCCTAGAAACTTAGAAAAATTCTAGAATTCACATCCGACGTCGAAACACGTCTAAACTTATCCGAATGAACTCAAATTTTTCACACACATCCCAAATGACATGACAGAACTACTGAAACTTCCGGAATTCCATTCCGACCCTCGGATCAAAAACTCACTATCGGACTGGAAACTTCAAAATTTCAAACTTCGGCATTTTAAGCCTAAATGAGCTACGGACTTCCAAAATACATTCCGAACACGCTCCCAACCCTGAAATCACCTAACGGAGCTAACGGAACCATCGGATTTCCATTCCGAGGATGTCTTCACACTGATCCGACTATGGCAACTTTCCAACACTTAAGCTCTCATTTAGGGACTAATTGTCCCAAAACTCTCCGAAACTCAAAACCGAACGTCCCGACAATTCAATTTAGCAGAAATAGACTTGGGGAAAACAGTTAATAGGGGATGAGGGCGTTAATTCTTAAGACGATCGGATGGGTTGTCACATCCTCCTACAGTTAAAAATTTGTTCATCCTCGAACGAGCATAAAGACATACCTGAAGTAGTGAAAAGATGAGGGTAACTGCTACGCATATCCTGCTCAGTCTCCCAGGTCTCCCCCTAGGCCAGCTGACCCCGCCATTGAACCTTTACTGAAGCAATGTTCTTCGACCTGAGCTTTCTGACATGCCTGTCCAATATAGCTACAGGCTCCTCCACATATGATAGGTGCTTTGTCCAATTGGACTGAGCTGAAATCCAAGACATGAGACGGGTCACCATGATACCTCTGGAGCATCGAAACATGAAATACCGGATGAACTCCTGCCAAACTGGGAGGTAAGGCAAGCTCATAAGCAATCTCCCCAACACGCCTCAATATCTCAAAAAGGCCAATAAACCTCGGACTCAACTTCCCTTTCTTCCAAAATATCATAACGCCCTTCATAGGCGAAACTCGAAGCAGAACCCGCTCTCCGACCATATATGAAACATCATGAACCTTCCGGTTCGCGTAATTCTTCTGTCTGGACTGGGCTGTACGGAGTCTATCCTGAATCACCTTGACCTTCTCCAATGCATCCTGAACTAACTCTGTGCCCAATAGCCTGGCCTCACCCAGCTCAAACCAACCTACCGGAGATCTACACCTCCTACCATATAAAGCCTCATACGGCGCCATCTGAATGTTGGACTGATAATTGTTGTTGTAAGAAAACTCCACCAATGGAAAGAACTGATCCCAAGACCCTCCAAACTCAATCACACATGCACAGAGCATATCCTCAAGACTCTGAATAGTGCGCTCGGACTGTCCGTGCGTCTGGGGGTGAAATGCTGTGCTCAACTCCACCCGAGTACCCAAATCCTGCTGAACGACTCTCCAGAACCGTAAAGTGAACTGAGTACCTCTATTTGAAATAATAGAAACTGGAATACCATGCAAACGAACGATCTCCCAAATATAAATCTCCGCCAACCACTCCGATGAATAAGTAGTCAGTACCGGAATGAAATGGGCTGATTTGGTCAGCCAATCCACAATCACCCAAATAGCATCATGCTTCCTCAAAGTCCGAGGAAGTACAACCACAAAGTCCATGGTGATCTGCTCCCACTTCCACTCTGGAAGCTCAATCTACTGAAGTAACCCTCCCAGTCTCTGATGCTCACATTTGACTTGTTGACAGTTGAGACACTTGGCTACAAACTCTGCTATATCCTTCTTCATTATTCGCCACCAATAGTGCTGCCTCAAATCCTTATACATCTTCGCAGTACCCGGATAGATGGAATACCGCGAACTATGGGCCTCTGCTAAAATCAACTCCCGAAGCCCATCAACATTGGGCACACAAATCCAACCCTGCATCCTCAATAACCCGTAATCTCCAATAGTCACATCTATGGTACCACCGTGCTGGACCGTGTCCTTGAGGACAAGTAAATGAGGATCATCATACTGCCGCTCCCTGATACGATCGAATAAGGAAGACCGAGAAATCACAAAAGCTAATACCCGACAAGGCTCAGAAAGATCCAATCTCACGAACTGACTGGCTAAAGACTGAACATCTAAGGCCAGAGGCCTCTCAACTGCATGAAGGTATGCCAAACTCCCCAAACTCTCTGCCCGACGACTCAAGGCGTCGACCACCACATTGGCCTTCCCCCGGGTGGTATAATATAGTGATGTCATAGTCCTTTAGCAACTCTAACCATCTACGCTGGTGCAAATTTAGATCCTTCTGCCTGAATATGTTCTACAAACTCCGATGGTCAGCATAAATCTCACAAGGCACACCGTACAAATAATGACGCCAGATCTTCAAGGCATGAACAATGGAAGCTAACTCGAGGTCATGGACAGGGTAATTCTTCTCATGTATCTTCAATTGTCTGGACGCGTAGGCAATCACCCTACCGTCCTGCATCAACACCGCTCCAAGGCCGACTCGCTAGGCATCACAATAAACTGTATAAGACCCCGAACCAGTAGGCAATATCAAGATTGAGGCTGTAGTCAAAGCTGTCTTGAGCTTCTGAAAGCTCACCTCACACTCCTCTGTCCACTGAAATGGAGCACCCTTATAGTTCAATCTAGTCATAGGGGCTGCAATCGATGAAAATCCCTTCACAAAACGACGGTATTAACCTGCCAAGCCAAGGAAACTACGAATCTCTGTAACTGAGGACGGCCTGGGCCAACTCTGCACGACCTCTACCTTCTTCGAATCCACTCGAATTCCCTCACTCGATACCACGTGGCCTAAGAATGCCACAGAAATCAACCAAAACTTACATTTTGAGACCTTTGCATACAACTTCTTCTCTCTCAGGGTCTGAAGCACTGTCCTCAGGTGCTGCCCATGATCTTCCCGACTCCGGGAGTAAACAAGAATATCATCTATGAAAACAATGACGAACGAGTCGAGATATGGCGTGGACACACTGTGCATCAAATGCATAAATGTTGCGGGGGCATTAGTCAGCCCGAATGACATAACTAGAAACTCGTAATGGCCATATCGAGTCCTGAAAGCAGTCTTCGGGATATCCGGCTCCCGAATCTTCAACTGATGATAACCTGAGCGCAAATCAATCTTAGAAAATACCTGTGCGCCCTGAAGCTGGTCAAATAGATCATCAATACGAGGCAAGGGATAACGGTTCTTCACTGTAACCCTGTTCAACTGGCGATAATCAATACACATGCGCATAGAACCATCCTTCTTCTTCACAAACAAGACAGGAGCACCACAAGGTGAAACACTGGGTCGAATAAAACTCTTATCAAGCAATTCTTGCAACTGATCCTTCAACTCCTTCAACTCAGGAGGAGCCATACGGTACGGAGAAATGGAAATGGGCTAAGTCCCCGGCAAAAAATCAATGCCAAAATCAATGTCTCTATCGGGAGGCATGCCCGGAAGATCAGCTGGAAACACATCGGGATAATCCCGTACCACTGGAACTGAATCAACAGAAGGGGTATCAACACTGACATCTCTCACATAAGCTCAATACGCGGCACACCCCTTCTCAACCATACGTTGAGCTTTAAGAAAAGAGATAACTCTACTGGGAGTGTGATATAAGGTACCACTCCACTCAACACGCGGAATACCTGGCATAGCCAACGTCACAATTTTGGCGTGACAATCAAGAATAGCATAATAGGGCGACAACCAGTCCATGCCCAAGATAATATCAAAATCCACCATATCGAGTAATAATAAATTCTCACTCTCAAAACCACGAATAGTAACCAAACACGACCGATAAACGCGGTCCACAACAAGAGAATCCCCCACAGGAGTGGAAACATAAACAGGAGAACCCAAAGAATCTCGGGCTATACCTAAATATGGAGCAAAATAAGAAGACACATAAGAATACGTGGAGCCTGGATCGAATAGAACCGATGCATCTCTGTGACAAACCAGTATAATACCTGTGATGACAGAATCAGAGGTAATAGCCTCGGTACGAGCAGGAATAGCATAATATCTGGCCTGGCCTCCCCCTCGAGGGCGACCTCTACCTCCCCGACCTCTGCCCCTAGCTGGCTGGGCAGATGGGATAGCAACTGGAGATGTGATCATGGCCTGAGAACCCTGTTGAGCACGTTGTGGCTGAAAAGTCTGTAAGTATGGACCCCTAATAAGTCTAGGGCAGTCCCTAACCACATGGAGGGTATCGCCACACTCGAAACAAGCTCTGGGAGGACGTGGAGGCTGTGACTGGCTAGGGCCAGGTTTTCTAGACTGACCTCTGAAAGCACCCTGTGCAGGAGGCACGCTAGAAACTGGAAGGTGTATAGTAAGGCTCCTGAGTCCTGGGTGGAGCTGGGGTATCGCTGGCTGCTGGAAGAGCTGAATGAACTGGGCGGACCATATAATCCCTACCATGTCGACCTGCTGCTGGGGTACGGGCACCAGAGTAGTGGCCCGACTCTCGAGACCTCTTGGCCTCTCTCTCCTCTCGATCCCTAGCGAGCATACCCTCGATCCTCCTAGCAATGCTCACTATCTGTTGATAAAGAATGTCCATCTCCAACTCTCGAGCCATGCTAGATCTGATGGGTAGGACAAGACCCTCAATGAACCGGCGGACCCTCTCGCGGACAGTAGCAACCAAGACCGGTGCATGCCTAGACAATCTGGTGTAACGGATGGCATACTTTGAAACTGTCATAGCACCCTGACGCAAATGCTTGAACTCTGCACGCCATGCGTCCCTGAGGCTCTGAGGAACAAACTCTCTCAGGAACATATCTGAGAATTGGGTCTAGGTCAGTGAAGCAGCCTCGTCTGGACTGTCTAACTCATAGGTGCGCCACCAATCATAGGCGGCTCCGCGAAGTTGGAAGGTAGTAAATGAAACCCCACTAGATCCGAATATTCCCATAGTGCGAAGAATACGGTGGCACTCCTCTAGAAACTCCAAGGCATCGTCTGATGCTAGTCCACTGAATACCGGAGGGTCATACCTCTTGAACCTCTCAAGTCTCCGCTGCTCGTCCTCTGAAGCAGCTGACCCTTCCTCGGGATGAACTGGCACTACAGGTGGCACATGAATGATCTCTGGGACCTGCTCCACATGCACTCGCTGCTCAGGAGTGCGGGCGGCGGGAGGCTGTGCTCCTCCCCCGGCCTGGGATGTGGCTGCAGCAAGGGGAAGTGATCACACTCAACTATGTCTTGTAGAAGACTAAGTGGGCATTGCAAATATAATCCTGGGGTATTATGCCCAGAGTCGATCCCACAGGGAATTTACGTA